>MU228128.1:1144377-1158724 GCA_018584345.1 Thuja plicata | reverse complement strand
GAATTTAATATTCATTAAATCTCAATTATTTAAATCAAGACTTAATAATTAAATCAATTAATTAAATATAGGCATTTAATTAATATTTAATTATTAAATAGCCATATATTTCATATATCAATGTTTTTCCCTTATTAAAGGTGCAATAATTAACATTAATATTTTCCATAAATATTCATTAAATAAATCAAGCTAAAAACATCATTAAATCACCTAAAACCCATCCAAACAGATAAACAACTAAAATAGAGAATCAACTGACATAGACACCCAAGCACACACAAACAGGCTCACGAATCCACGTCACTTGACGGATTCAAACACTAGGCTAGTCAATCAGATTCTTGTCTATTTCTAAGATAAAATAAGGGTTTAGGGTATAGATGTGGACCTGAATATTATCTCCCCTCTCTTACCATTGAGATACTGTGATAGGGCACGCTCACTCTTGTTAATTCAGGGAAGATGTAGTCCGGTACCTGTAAACCTGACATCATAAAGACGAGCATATATCCATGCAATATAGAAAATAATGGTTGAGACTAGTTTATCGTGTGGATCTCGCCGAAGCAAGTAACTATGACTCTGTCCCATACTATACCAAACACAACAAACAGTAATGCAAAACATCACAATGATCCATGTGCATATAAATATGGGGCCAATATTGTTAGAAAACCTTAATCAAAATGATTTCATAACATAAACATAACCAACATGAAGTAATCACAAATCATATGCAAATAGATGATATAATACAACTAACAATGGATCAATACCATAATGAAAAGTAATACATGAATATCCTTAAAATACCTGAAATAACCAACACAAACATAAAAGGGCCTAAAAGAGATCAGAAACTGACACAGATAGGAAGACTAAGGGGTAGGTATTACACTTCATATCCCTCCATCCACTTATCTTTTGCTCATATTTCATACATCCTCTCATCCATTTTGAGAGCACACTCGTGTTCTCTTCAATTGGTTACCTGTGCTCTGGAGGGGGCATCATCATCCTCATCTACCATCATCTTTCCTCCTAGCCATTGGGGCATCTTTCCTAATCAAATCATTTTCTTCTTAGCTCTATGTCTTAATCTTCTTCTAAATGATGCTACTTTGTAACACCATCTCAAAGAGGGAAAAAATGTAGACACCTAAATTTAATTAAAAAATTTAATAAAATTTAGCTCTCTTCTATGCATTATTAATTAAATAATTATACATTATTTAATTAATTTATGTCAACCTCCTAGCTTAATTAATTTAATTAATTAGCTATAGTCCAATTAATCTAATGGAAACCCACAACCATTTAATTAATTAAATCATCTTCCTTTATTAATTTAAATAAATATAATTATCTATTTAAATTAATTCACTCTATCCCACTTGTGATTAAATAAATCTTATTTAATCTATTTGAGCACATGAATCCTAACTTTAACCCCTAAACTAACATTTCTTAACCACCTAACCCATGGTTCTAACTCAACCCAACCCCTTCACACATACTAATATTTCTCAATTAGTTAATCAACCTTGATTAACTAATTAACCCCTCCACTTATTCTCTCTCCTCCCACACATCCTCCTAATCCTCCCACTTGTCCTCTAATTCAAGCCTAATCACTCCCTAAAAATTTGTACAATCATAATCCAAGGATTAAGAACTCCTAACCCTCACCCAAGTGAACCCCCATGTCACATCCCTCAAATCCCCAACCATATGCATTTAAGTCTTCCTTAAATATTCTTACATCCCTCTTACACACTTCATCCATCTCTTACATCTTTGTCCCCTCTCACATCTCCCAAAATGGTCACATTCCACCATTCTTCCAAACCTCTCTTCTTGTGACACTTATCACAACGAGAGGCATTTGAGAAAGAACAATCTATGTGCTCTCTTTCAAATTAATCTCCACCCTTTCTTAAGTTTGCATCTTGACCCTTCATTTCTCGCTCCATTTGCCTATAAATTGAACCCTCATTTCATTCATTTTCAAACTATCATTGAAGAAAAGTTATCATGCCCTTTTGAAGAACAAAATCCATCACCATAACCTCATAATGCCAAAATCCTTCCAAAATCCAATCCTTTGAAGCTTGATCACACATGAGCACCCATCCAAAACATCTTGGACAATATCTATTCAACAAAGGAGGCTATTACTTGAGTGTATACAAGGTTTTTCATTCTCTTATGATTTTGTAATTTTCTTTCTTTTGAGTCTAATCATATATGTTGTAATTGATTAGTTTTGTTGAATGTTTAACTTGATTTACATTCTTAACACACTAGTTTTATTGCACACATGAATAAATTCAAATGGACACATGGAGAAAAAAGATGTTAATATAGGTCTAATTAATGAGAGGGGAGGGGTGAATCAATAATTCACACAAATTTACCAATTCAACTTCTTTAAAATTTACGCACCAAAACATGTAACAAAAACTGACATAACTACAATTTCAATGCATACATCCTCAAGTAATCAACCACACAATATAAAAACAAAATTTGTGAAGTGGAAACCCAACTAGGAAAAAAACCACAGTGTGAGATGATACCCACAAAATCTGTACTCTTTTGAAGTATGCCCTATTAGGAGCTTACCTTGTTAAAGGTTTACAAAAATACTGTTAGGTGTTACCTGGTTAAGGGATTTGCTGAAGACCTATTATGATATTTGCCCTGTTAGGATCAACCTTGTTAGAGAACTTTAAAATAGAAGCTAATGTGTCACCTTGTTAGAGGATTTACAATAAAGATTTGTTAGGATCCACCCTGTAAGTGGATTTCACTGTTGCAATGATTAAAAAGCAACAGATAAAATGATCTGTAAAAACTATAGTACCTCTGCATGATAAGATCCTTTTAAGCTTTGAAATACATCATCATATTGTATACTCTTCCTCCGCTCGATCACACTTGATTCCATTGCTTTCTTTGTCTCCAAATCCTTCTGTAATTCTCAATCAGCTCTCTTCTCCCTCTTTGTTCTTCTTCATTTTTTGTACTATATATAATTACTTCCACCAACTTACAACAAACCCTATATCTGAGATATGACCGATTGATGTAGCACTTGTCTTGCTTCTTCTGAGACCTCTTCTAGGTTCTCCTAGGTCACTCTATTACCTACTAGGGTTCTTTTTCTAACCCTAGGCACCTTAGGTATCTTATCACAAGATCCTAATTCCTTCAACAAGTGCACACCAACAAGATAGAATTCAAGCTCTGCATATTCTTCACTAGACCTCAATTTGGTCTTTCTTGATCCATCTGCAATATCTGATCCAATTGGATCCAAAATATTCCCAAATTAGAAAGGAAGTATTCAAGGATTTTAAGAGGACTAATTCCAACCCTCACAACCTTTCTTGGATATGTAACCCTAAATGAGCTCCAATTTCCAAGGCAATCTTCCCCAAAATAGGGCTACAAGATTTAGGCCAAATTGAGCACCTTTTCTACAACAAATATAAAATATTCCAAACAAGTATGAAAACCAAGTTCATATCCTGATACCCTTTATCAAGAACCTAAGGATTTTCTAGGTCTTGGCTCTCAGAGGTGTTTGTACAGTCCTCCCTAAAATCATGCCTAAAATTTAGGGTTTTAGGGCTTTTGCACTGTCTGCTCAAGAAATGAACTTTCTTGGCTAAAAAAGTAACTCCTTCAAACTCCTCCTCTATTTTTGGGATTCTTCATTGAATCTCCTACCTTCCCACATTGTATAATTGAAGCTATGGATGCTTTCAGTCCCTCTAGCTAGCTCTGCAATCACTAGTGATCCCTAGCCATGCCACTTTGGCTCGCCTAGGGCATCACCTTAAAAATGATTTCCTTCATTTCTTGGGCCCCTCCTTTTATGTACACAATGTACATGGAGTCTACTCTCATAATCCAAGAGCCCGTGCCAAAGCCACAGTGGAAAATGGAGTCAAGACCCCATTTGCAAACTATGCTCAAATTAGACCAATGACTGGACTAACTTTGAAAGATTTTATTCAAACAAATAAAACAATTGAATATGAAAATATAACACCACAAGAAGGTCTGAAATAACATAAATTACATCAAACAAAGCTTACAGAAGTTCTTTGAATCTATTAAATAACCCAATCACATCAAAAAGCATAAACAATCACTGTAATTGCTTCACACAGCCCGTACACAAAATTGCTCTAATGCCAACCTTGAAAAAATCTTGAGGATGGTCTTATATAGTTTACCCTCACACTAATTCATCAGTTTCAGATAGTTATCTAACTAATTCCACCGAAGATGCAAACTTGTCATAAAAGTTGTCAATGTTGTCAATGACAACATTGACAACTTTTTGCAACTTTCAAGTTTGATCTCCAAACTTGGTCCAACTATGCCCAAACTTGTCCAATCCACCAAATATGATGAAAAAATATCAAATAGGACCTCTAGTCCCTTACTTGGCTCATTTTATTGAAAAATGCCAAAAACACCTAATTGGACCTAAATGGACCTAAAGGTCACTAAGGACCTATCAAGACCTATCCTCCTACAAACACTTCACACACTAGGAAATTTGGTCCCTTTATTCACCTAGTGGTCTGGCTAGAACAACTACAAGCCAAAACAAAGAAAGAGAAAACCCTAGGTTACATTTCCACAATTAGCCTACCTAGGTGCTCCTACACCATACTCCCCCCAAAAGGAAGAGCTATGTCACTCCTGTAGACATTAGATCCTCTGAGATGCCCACCTTCATGAAATCAGCCTCTATAATCCATGAGGCTTTTAATTCTGGTCTATCTTTCCATTGGATCAAATGTTCCATGTAGAATTTGTGTCTAGTGGTCTTCTTGACCCAGGAGTCTAAAACTTTGTTAGCCACTATCTGAAGCTTTGGAGGTAATACAAAAACCTCTACATCACCACTGACCCCCTGACTATTTGAAATGATCTCATCCATCTTCCCTCTAAACTATATCAAATCTTGCATATTAAAAACTAGAGATATACTCAAGTCTGATGGTAAGTCCACCTTATATGGATTAACTCCATATTTTTCCAAGATCTTGTAGGGTCCCACCCTTTTCATCTAAATTTTGGTAGGGAAACCCTTCTATAGTCTAGATTTATTTAAGTGGACCATGAAATAGTCCCCCACTTCAAACTGGACATCTCTCCTTTTCTCATCAACTTTGGCTTTCAGCTTAAGTTGACTTTCTTGTATCTGCTTCTTTACTTGGTCCTATATCTCTTTCATGGTAGAGGTGAAATCCTCTGCATGGCCACTTCTATATTCCATTCCACCAAGATCTTTGAGATCACAAACACCCCTAGGGTGCATGTCATAAACAACCTCAAATGGGCTCTTTCTTGTCATCCTATTCTTGCTATCATTATAAGAATATTCAGCTTGAGGAATAACCACATACCAAGTATGCCCATACTCCTTAGTTAGGAACCTCAGAAGGTTACCCAACACTCTATTTACCACCTTAGTTTGGCCATCAGTCTGAGGGTGGTAAGCTGAACCAAAAGATAGGTTAGTACCTCGCCTTGTCCCTAAAGTTCTCCAAAAATGACTAATAAATTTCACATCTCTATCAGAGACTATACTCAAAGGAAGACCATGAATCCTTACTATTTATTTATAAAAAATAATCTATGTGGCTAGCATCATTAGTAGTTCTGCATGGAATGAAATGTCCCATTTTACTAAATCTATCAACAACTACATAAATGCTATCATAACCCTGTTTAGTTTTGGGTAATCCCAGAATAAAATCCATACTTACACACTCCAATGGCCTATTAGGGACTGGTAGAGGCTGATACAACCCTGCATTACTCATTCCTCCTTTTGCCTTCATGCAAACAACACACTCCTCTATATACTTGGTGACATCCTTCACCAATTTTGGCCAATGGTAGAACCTTTGGAGCAATTCCAATGTCTTGTCCTTACCAAAGTGACCACTTAGAGAACCATTATGTTTTTCTTGTATGAGGTTCATCCTCATTCACCCTTTGGGTACACATAACTGATTTCCCTTGAACAACAATCCATTCTGCAAAGTAAAATCAGAGAACTTGCTATGAAAATGATTCTCAAAATCAACACATATCTTATAGGCCTCACCCAAATCCTCATCTGATTTGTATAGATCTCTGAAAATTTCAATCCCAATGCTATTCAAGTGAACTTATTTTACTATCAACAACCTCGTGCTTAAGGCATATGCCACCTTATTGAGTTGACCCTTCTTGTGCTTGACAGTGAAAGTGAATTTTTGCAAGTACTCCATCCACTTCAAATGTCTATTGCTCAATGTTTCTTGGGTGTTAATGTAACTAAGAGCCTGATTGTCAGTGAATACTATGAACTCTTTGGGAAATAGATAGTGTCTCCATTTCCTCAATGATTAAACTAGTGCATATAGTTCCAATCATAAAAAGTGTATTTCTTCTTATCCTCATTCAATTTCTCACTAAAGAAGGAAATAGGTCTACCTTCTTGACTCAATACCCCTCCTACTACTAACCCACTAGCATCACACTCAATGTTGAACAACTTCTCAAAACTTGGTAATTGGAGGATTGGTTGAGTAGCCACTTGTTGCTTCAATAACTCAAATGCATTCCTTGCTTCTACTGTCCATATAAACTTAGTCTTGACCCCACCCTTTATGGTATCCATCAAAGGTACACATATCCCACTAAAATTCCTAATAAACTTCCTATAAAATTGGGCAAGGCCATGAAAACTCCTTACCTCTGTGGTTGTGGTAGGTGGAGGCCAGTTCAAGATTGCAACAACTTTGTCTTTGTCCATCTTCAAAGACCCCTTGGACACTACAAAGCCCAAGTAAACTAGTTCTTGTTTAAAGAACTCACACTTCTCAAGGTTAATGGCCAACTTCTCCTCATGTAACCTTTTCAATACAACCTCAACATTTTTGATATGTTCCTCTCTTGTTTTACTGAAAATCAGTATATCATCTAGATATACCACCACAAAATTTCTAGTGAAATCCTTGAGCACCTCATTCATGAGCCTCATGAATGTGCTTGGAGCATTAGAGAGGCCAAATGGCATCACAAGCCATTCATATAACCCATCTATGGTCTTGAATGCCATTTTCCATTCATCATCTTCCTTCACCCTGATTTGGTGATAACCACTTTTTAAATCTAGCTTTGTGAAGTACATTGCCCCACCTAGGTAATCCATAAGATCCTCTATTCTTGGGATTGGGAATATTTACCTTATTGTGATCCTATTTATAGCCCTTGAGTCTATGCATAATCTCCACTTTCCCCCCTTCTTTTATGCTAGAACAAATGGGATTGCACAAGGACTAATGCTCTTCTTGATCAAGCCTTGATCCAAGAGCTCTTGTACTTGTCTTGCTACCTCCAAGTTCTGATCTGGAGTTAACATGTATGCTACTTTGTTGGGCAAGGATGCCCCTGGCACAAGTTCTATTTGATGACTCACAACCCTCTTAGGTGGTAGGGTTGCAGGAGTGTCATCACTCACAATATCCTTATATTTCTCAAGCAATTCCTACACTTCCTTTGGTAGTGGCTCCTTTACTGGTGTTTCCTCTTCCTTAGGTCTTAACACAATGGCATAAAATTCTCCATCACCATCTTTGATGTCATTCAAAAACTCCTTACCACTGCATAACGTAACATTAGGAGTTTTATTCTGTGGTTCCTCATCCTCTAATAAAGACTAAATTTTGAAGGTCTTTCTGTTAGTAATAACAGAGAGGCGGGGGTGAATCAGTGGCCTCAAGAAATTTATCCAATTTAAACTTTAATCCACCAATCAATACTTCTCAAATTATTAAGTCCCAACAAGATGCATGCCCTTGAAATACTTAAAACAAATAACTGTCTTTCATTTTACCTTGTCTGTCCTTATTCTCCTTGATAACCGATAAGCAGTAAACTGTATTTACTGATACCTAGTAAATATGCAGAGTATACCAGTCAATCCATAAATGCATATGTAGAATGTAAAAAAATAAAGTAATGAATCATACACACATATAACACAAGGATTTTAACGTGGAAACCCTGTTAAGGAAAAAACCACTGGGACCGGTACCCCAAATTTTTACTCTTCTGAAGTGAGCCCTGTTAGGAGCCAACCCTGTTAAAGGTTACAAACACACTGTTAGGTGTGACCTTGTTAGAGGATTTTCAATACATAGGTTGTCACTAAGTATCTGGCAACTACGCTACCATCCTTGAATCAGTCTCATGACTATCAATAGGCTTTATGCAAATCTTACTACCATCCTTGAATTAGCCTCCTTCTTAGACTGTCAATAGGATTTAGGTAAGATAGGTGCTACTATCATGAGTCAACCTTCTGGTAATCTATTAGGATATACCTCAGTTATAAAAGACTGTTAAGTCCTGCTGTGTTAAGAGACTTAATGCTTCAATGGTTAAATTGAAACAAAATGACCTGTTTCTAATGCAACTTAATTGTAGATTTTCAGATCTATTTACTTACAATATCTTTCTGATCAATGTATCAATACAATTCCTTTGTACTTAACTCTTTCTTCTCTGTGATGCTGTTGGTTCTCTGTCCGTTGGTGTCTGCAAAATTCTTTAGCTCTTCCTCAGCTTGATTGATCAAGACTGCATGAAGTTAATCCTTAATCAGTTTCTCTTTAGCATCTTCTATCAGTTCACTCCCCCATGTATCTGATTTCTTCTTGACCACCTCTAGAATGAATTAAGCTTGTCTCTTAAATAGACATGTTTTTCCTTAATTCTAGGTTCTTGATTCTTGATTCTTGATTCTTGGCATGAAAAACAATCTAGCCAAATTGTTTTATGGCTTTAACTCCTAATTTATCTCGTAGTTATCTTCTTGCCAACTATAAAAATCACTTACTTAACTGTGGTCAAATAAAACAAATCAAACAACCAGTTAAGTCTATCTTTTAGCTCTGCCAGCTAGATATTTTGTCATTTTCTGATCTCTCTATTCTGTCGGTTAGTTTTGCAGTTTGTCGCCGGTGACAACTGCCAGTTCCGTTGGTGTAGCTTTAGTTAGCTTTGGGATCTCTGTCCGTCAAGCATCATTGGATCTTGCTCATTGGGAAACACTATTTTTATCTCATTGGGCATCCTTTGATTATGCTTCATCGGGCGATACTTTCTTCTGCTCGTCAGGCATCACTGTGACTTTTTTCTCTGTCTTTACCGATGGTGTGCACTCCGTCAGTGTAGTCTGTCACTTGGTGAATACTTGAATTTTATGCATTGCTAAAAGTATAACCTTTATTCCATTGATTCTCTGAAGTCTTTGGCATTACCATACAGATGATATCAAGTTGACATCAATGACAATACAAACCTTTAAGTGATTTAATCTCTTGCATCATCTTCAACTTAATATAGTCAATCATTTAATCAGTTACATGTAATCAATCTCTCCCTTTGGCATTGATGGAAACATACTATATTATCACACTAGACTATTTCTAATACAATATGAAATTGAATTGTTGAGATTCATCAAATTACCAAATAGTTTTCTTTGATAACCGATAAAATGTTTGACCGCTGGTAAGCTCAGTGTAAGCTTAGATTTGATTCTTGCAGCTTTCCTTTTTCTTCTTTGTGAGTGTCAATTTTCTCTTTCACTATTCTGCTTCTGTGATGTCTCTGTCTTTTTTTTGCAACTTTTATACAAATTCTCTCCCTTTGGATATGATCCCTCCATTCTCTCCCTTTGGATATGATCTCTCTCTGTTTGGAGTAATCTGATAATGAATAGTCTCTGATGATAATATGGAAACATTCTCTCCCTTTGACATTAATGCCAAACAAATATTTTACAAATATTTGACATTTTGTCAACCAATTTCTCTTTCCATAATATATTCCTTGAATTTCCCTTATCCATTATCAATATATCAATTTGCTTCTTGTGCTTGGTTCTGATATATACCTTTCTGTATATAGATGTAGCGTTGAATTTCAACTTCTGCTTGCATCAATCATGTTTGATCTGCTGATAATGTATGGTTGATGCAACATTCAGTCCTCTTACTGACTGTTAGACATGGTTTTTACCCCTATTCTTTTCCTTAGGTACTCAAATGTATCCTTTGGCAGTGGCTTGGTGAAGATATCAGCCAATTGTTCTTTTGATTGCACATATTCAAGTATTACTTCTTTCTCTTGAACTTGTTCTCTTAAGTAATGATACTTGATGGAAATGTGTTTAGTCTTCGCATGCATGACTAGATTCTTGGAAATATTTATTGCACTGGTGTTGTCACAATAAATAATTACTGGTTCTTTGATCTTCATATGCATACTTTCCAGCAGTTGTTTGATCCATGCAATATTCGAGCAGTTTGTAGCAGCAAAAACATATTCTGCTTTTGTAGTAAACTAAGAGATGCATCCTTGCTTCTTGCTAATCCATGTGACAAGTCTGTCACCCATAAAGAATGCTCCTCCAATTGTGCTCTTCCAGCCATCAAGATTTCTAGCCCAATCAGCATCGGTAAACACTTTTAGTTTAAATTTTCCTTCTCTTCTTTACCATAAGCCAATTTCCTCAATATTCTTCAGATAACTTAGAATTATTTTCACAGCAGTTATATGTGATTCCCTGGGGTTAGCAGAAAATCTAGCAACAATTCCTACTGCATGTGTAATATATGGTCTAGTGTGTACAACATACATGAGTTTCCCTATCATTGATCTATATAGAGTCTGATTTACCTCTGTTGTCTTGTCTTCCTTTGTTAATTTGAATCCTATAGCCATCAGTGTTCCAACAGGTTTGGAATCTTCCATCTTGCATATTTTCAGAACTTCTTTGATGTATTTGGACTGAGTAATGAAAATACCTTCACTTTGTCGAATGATCTACAAACCAAGAAAGAACTTGATCTCTCCAAACATAGACATCTCAAATTCCTTGCTCATCTCATTTGCAAATGATTTGCATAGTATATCATTGCCTCCAAATATGACATCATCAACAAATATTTCAGCAATCAATGTGTTAGCATTAGTATCTTCTTTTAAATACAGATTACTGTTCTCACTAGTCCTTATGAATCCAATACTTATTAGATAGGAATGAAGTTGTTCATACCAGGCTTTGGGAGCTTGTTTTAATCCTTACAAGGCTTTGTGAAGTCTACATACCATGTTCCTCTTGTCTAGATCCACAAACCCTTTTGGTTGTTCAATGTATACCTCTTCTTCAAGTATTCCATTTAGGAATGCTGACTTGACGTCCATTTGATATACTTTGAATCCTTTGTATGCAGCATAAGAAAGTAGAATTCTTACTCTTTCTAGCATAGAAATGGGTGCAAAAGTTTCTCCATAGTCTATACCTTCCTCTTGTGCACACCCCTTGCATACTAGGCTTGCTTTGTTCCTTGTGACTTCTCCATTCTCGTTTAGTTTGTTCCTGAATATCTATTTTATACTGATGACATTATTGTCATCTAGTCTTGGCACAAGTGACCATGGCTTGTTCTTCTCAATCTGTTCAATCTCATCATTCATAGAACTTATCCATTCCTTATTATCTAGTGCAGCATTGACAAACTTTGGTTCAAACTCACAAATTAAGCAATTTGAGTTTAAAGACTTACTTCTTGTTCGTGTACCAACTTTCTTATCTCCTATGATCTGGGCCTCTGGATGGTTCCTTCTTACATATCTTGCAAGTACATCTACAACTCTTTGCATATCAGCTTGATCTGCATTACCTTGCACATTATCTTGATCATCATCTTGACCATCGGTAACAACATTCTGACCGTTGGTTGCAACATTCTTTTGTTCTAGATTTATGCACTGTTTCTTGGGTAGAGTTGTGGGTTCTTCATAGTATACAAAATTGTTGTAGTCTTCTAGTTCTTTTGTTCTTTCCAGCTCATTCTTTTCTACAAATTCATCAATCTTTACATTTTCACTTTCAACTATTTTGTTAGAAGCCTTGATTAGACATTTAAAAGCTTTGCTTTTGGTAGAATACGCCAGAAAAATGCCTTCATCACTTTTGGCATCAAGCTTTCCATTTCTATCATCTTTTAAGACATAACATTGACTGCCAAAATTTTTGAAGTAACTTTCATTGGGTGTTTTACCATACCATAGCTCATAAGAAGTCTTCTTTGAGTCCTTTCTTAATTGTACTCTATTAAGTGTGTAGACATCAATGCTAATAGCTTCCCTCTTGAAGATCTAAGTGATGTCCTTTTCTATCATCAGTGTTCTTGCACAATCAACTATTGATCTATTCCTTCTCTCAACAATCTCATTTTGTTGTGGTGTTCTTGGTGCAGAAACTTGTCTTTTTATACCATGCTCATTACAAAAATTAGTGAACTCATCTGATATAAATTCTCCTCCTCTATTTGATCTTAAACATTTTAGATCCTTACCACTTTGTTTTTCTACCATAGCCTTATACCATTTAAACATCTTGAATGCTTCAGATTTTTCTTTTAAAAACATGATTGTCTTCATTCTAGAGTAATCATCAACAAAGAGAATAAAATATCTATCTCCATAATAGCTCTTTGTCCTCATAGGTCCACATAAATCATTATGGACTAATTCTAAAATATCATTAGATGTATGGGTTTTTCTTTTGAAACTAGACTTTGTCATTTTACCTTTTTGACAATTCTTGCACATGATGTTGTCTGGCTTTGTCATCGTCGGTAAGCCTCTTACAGTTCTTTTCCTTCTTGTCTTCATCATCTTGTCAAAGATCACATGACACAACCTTTTATGCCATAGCCATATGTCTTTCTTTCTAGTCATCAAACAAGTGAGGTTAGAATCATTTAGATAGAATAAATTACCTTTGGTCTGTTCACCAGTACCAATCAGTGTTCCTGATTCATTGAAGATTTTTTCCTTCTTATTCTCAAATGCTACTTTATGACCTGAATTATTCAGCTGAGAAACACTCAACAGATTATAATTCAATCATTTTACCCAATAAGCATTTTCACATTTAATCAGGTTATTTAGCATTACTATTCCTTTACCTTCAATTTGGCAAGGAGAATCATTTCCCATTCTTACTGTACCACCTTTATAGTATTCAAAAGTATTAAACTTTTCTTTGTCACCGGTCATATGGTGAGTCCAGCCACTATCTATAATCAAGCTATCATTTTTGCTAATCTTAGATATGAGTGCAGTTTCTTCATACCTTTCATCTTCATCTGAATCATCCTTCATAGCTACAAACACTATTTCAACATCATCATCCGGTTCGGTGTCAGTATCTTCATCTTTGTAAGAAGCTAGATAGCTAGCCTTCTTTCCTTTGTCCTTGTAATCTCAGGTATCACTTCTTTTTGATCGTCGGTAACCTCGGTAATCTTTGTTATCACCTTTGTCAGACTTCTTCTCAAAAGATCTGTTATCACTTCTGTCATCTTTTCTTTTTGGACATCTAGCAACAAAGTGTCCAATCTCTTTACAATTAAAACATACAAGTGGTAACTTACCTTTTTATTTACCTTTGCCTCTTAGCATTCTTCTTGCCATGAGTACTTCAATTTCATCTAGATCTTCTTCTTCACTTTCACTTTCACTGTCTCTTCTAGATGAATGTCTCTGACTAGATTTTCTTATTCGCATAGAAGACTTAAATGCAGACTCTAAGCTTGGTAAGACACTATTATCAAAATTGTTCATCTCAAATGAAATCATTCTACCAATTAGTCTATCAAGAGTGACTATATTATTTGCTACTGCTCTAATTTCTTGAATAGTAGAGACTCTAATAGCATATATGGGCAATAGGGTTCTTAATATTTTACTTACCACTATCTCCTCTTCAAGTGTACCTCCAACACCTCGTATAGCATTGACTACCTCTTTTATTCTTGTGCTGTAATGTGTGATGTTTTCACCTTCTTTCATTTTGAGATCATCAAACTTTCCTCTAAGGCATTCTTCCTTGGCTCTCAGAACATTTGCATCACCTCCATGTACAAGTTTCAACTTGTCCCACATTGTCTTTGCATTTTTGCAATCTTTGACATCCTCAAATTCAGCATCAGAGAGTGAGGCTGAAAGTTCTATAACCATGCAATTATGTTCATGATTTACTCCTAGTTGATCCGCTATCAATGGTCCTATAGGAAACACGTATTTAGTTTCTAAGTATTGAGTAATATCATTGCTAATACCTGATAAGTGAAGCTTTATCCTGCTTTTCCATGAAGCAAAGTTGTCCTTGTTCAACTTGGGCACATCTTGTCTATTCATCTTGTGATCTTTCACTTAGGTCTTGAAACCTTCCTTCTAAGCA
>MU228128.1:1121588-1132541 GCA_018584345.1 Thuja plicata | reverse complement strand
GAATCCTAATTAGTTTTGAATGAACAACAAACTGCACTTGCATTTAGATTAATCATTTACTTGCATTATCATAGATTTAAATCCTTCGTTTAGGTCCTCAGTGTAGTCACTGAGCTTGCAATGACCTAAGAGCAAGCTCATACTCCTGCCTTCTAGAAGGCAACAGGTCAATTCTTTCAGACATGCAGGGTGAATGAATTGATATTTATTCCTGTATGCAGCTGAAGAGCAATGACCATGTTGAGTGTTCTGCTAAATCAGAGGCCCACAGTTAGCATGCACACCAAGGATTTAGCATGTTGTAAAATGTAAACTATAATATAAGGGAGACCCTATATATGCCCCCCTCCTTATCATGACTACCCACTAGGAAAGATAAGGAAGATAAAAGAGGATACCTTCTTCACAAGGTAAGGAGATATCCAGCTTAACAACAATATACACTATATCCTTAGAAAAGAGTATTGACCCTTACTTCTAAGAGCATAGATAATCATGAAATGGATATGTCACATATAGAAAAAGGATCGTCAAAGAGGAAGATATCTTATCATCAAGACCCCCACCGTAGAGGAGTGCTTAGGATAAAATGTCATCTTCTAAAGAAAAGAGGGACCAAAGATTCAATCATCAAGCCCCCTACAATCAAGAGGAAGAGGAATCTCAGAATGAAGGAATCAAACTCTAACCAAAAGCAAAGGCAAGAGTTTATAAAGAATATAATTTGAAAAATAAAGAAGAGGTGATGACCTAGGAAAATCACCTCATATAAGAGGGTATCCATAGCCAAAACATAAATCTTTATAAGGAAATAATGTTGTAAACAAATGCCACTAAGCTAAGGAAAGTAGATCCTTAGATAGAGGAAGAAGGAAAATACCTTGCCCCCCAGGGATGAAAGCAAGGGATATATAAAATTATATCAAGAGATTTTGTAGCAAAGAGACATCTTTAAAAAACAAATGTCCTAGAAAGATATCATGAATGATTATGATCGAAGGAAATATGTACCATAATAGAAAATTATTGGGATAGAATATAGAAAGAATAACTGATTAAGCTAAAAAAAAAAACATGCTGAGAGCATAATGGATCCTAGAAGATTGGAAGGAAATACCTCTTTCCCCCAAGTTAAGAGACAAGAGGAGACAAATGATCTAATTTATAGAAGAACGAGGGGAATGCCCTATATCAAAAATATGAAGAAATTGTAATACCGCACGGGAATGAGATATAATTCCTAAAGTAGCTCTTTCTCTAACATATAGCTTGAAATGCACACAATCAACAAGTAAATGTGTATTACTATAATGAAAAGGAAATTTGTATTTAGAGAGAGCATTTTTTGGAATGGGTTTAAAGATTTCTTTCTTAGAATTCATTAACTGGACATACACTTTCTTAGTCACATCTTGAGGAGTATCAGGGTGATCTAAGGAAGGTGTTAGAAGAAGAACTTGAAGAGGAGGATGATAGTTAAGATAAGCCACCTTGAATTGAGAAGGTGGGAAACCTATACCACTTATATCTTGTTTAGGGGATGAAGGAATTGGGTTTTTAATTCCATGTTCATTAACACCCAGCCCTAAACCCTTATAGCCTTGTTTATCCACCATAGTATATCTGGTAGTGTATATATCCTACAAAGCTTCTACAGGAGGTGATTGATTATGATGCTCATGATAAAAAAATGTGTATTCTGGAATAATAGGTTTAGAAGAGGTTTCTTTGTTTTTCCCTTTAATATCATCATGGATCAGATAGGAAGGGGAAGGTAAATGAAACAATTCTTGAACATCGCCATCATGAACCTTAGCTTGAGCCCCATCATAAGTGTGGGAAGAACTAGGGATAGAAGATGGAGAAATTGAAATAGGAATATTAGGAATTGGATTAGGCATGATAGGATTAGGATTAGGAGGATTAGGAACTAGATTAGGAATGATAGGATTAGTATTAGGAATATTATTAAATATGGTATCATCTACCCAATTCTTCACATAATCCAAAAGAGAAATAAGTCCACTATACAACTCCTTGATGAAAGTTTTGAAAGTAGGAAGACTAGTATTAGTTAATCTCAAAATAGCATAAGCAAGTGAAACATGAAGATTAACAAACATGGTGACATGAATGATACTTTCATAAACATCATAAGTACTATAAAGTGATTCTAAAAGAAGCATAATGAGAAAATTAGCTATACCCCAAAGCATCTTAAAGATATTCATAGTGAATGAAATGCAAGAAATGTTTTTTTATATTTTTATGAGTATGTAAATTTTTTGTATTTTATTGTCTTAAAATGCAAGAGCATAAAATAAAACTAATTTAGTGTGCATGCAAGATCTAGCATAAAAGATGTAAATCTAACACCAAAAAGAAAAAGTTGTCTATTGTGGGTTCACCAAAATGTAAGGTAAGAAATGTAAGATATAAAAATGAATGGGGTAAATAAGATGCTCCCCTTTTGTCCTTGGAAAAACAAATGAAGGATCCAAATTGATTAACCCTGAAGGAAGGATCAATGCATAAATGAGTACATCATTTGGAAATAAGAGAAAAGAGGAAGATCTTAAATACCTATTTATAGGAAAAAATGTGTGATAGATTTAGAAAGATTAAGTACTTTAATTGAAATGGATAGGAGAAAAGTACTAACCTTGAGATGTTACAGATCTGAAGAATGCTATTTTTAGGGGTCTGCACTCAGTTTCTGGAAAATCTGAGATCAGATCTAGAATAGAAATGCAGAAACAAACAAAACTCATAAATCTTTTTCTGTTCTGACATAGTTCCAATTTTGACTCTCAAGTCAATGTAACCATTGACCCATAATTTTTGATTCTAACCTAGGGAAGAATCAACCTAAAATGTCTCCGACAAAAAATTTGTTTCCAAATCCTGATAGTTTTTTGAAAAGGGTATCCAAATCTGCACTATGATCCGTTGTTCCAAACTTCTACCTACAAGAAAAATGAATTTGTTTGTTGGGGGGAAGGGGTTTGCCTTAGTCAAACCATGATTTAGGAATTAACCTTGAAATAAATAATTGAAATAAAGAATGCTAGCAAGTAGTAGAATTAAATCTAATAATGAAGCTATGGTATTCAGTAGATATGCAATTGTATTTTGAATGTAAGCAAGTATGTAAATATGAAAGCTTGGGCTCAATATTAGAAACCATAAACCTCCATGATTGTATGCTTGGAATCTACCTTAAGGAGAGAATGAATGAGTCTTGAGGATGCACAAAGGATCTTGAAGGAATATCACACCATCATAATGGATAGATCTAGGGCTTTAATGATGAATCTTGAATGCTTGAACCAAATTGCTTTAAAGGCTTGAATGCTTGAATCCCTTATCTTCAATGGAGAACTTGAATGCTTGAGAGGAAGACTTGAAAACCTTGGTTGAATTTTGAAATCTTGAGGACATGTAAATTTCGTGCTTGGTTGATATTTGTTTGCTTGTGCTTATGCTTGACATCACTTAGTGCTTAGCTTTTATGTTAGAAATTAATCTTTACTTGCATTATGTAAGTAGGAGATTCTTATGGAATCCCTACACCTATTTTGTCCTCTTGTGAGGATAATTCTTTTTATGTATTTTATTATCCCTTGGTTGTATTATTTAAATGGGATAAACCAAGGTATCCCTTAGATTCCTCCCTAAGAGGAAATAACACAAGTGGCACACACTTTATGATTGTGGCTCACTTGCTCATAGGAGTTACACTTCAAACTCCTTCCATCTCTACTTAAGAGATGCTTCTCCTCATTCTTTATAACACAAGCACTAGTTGTAGCACTTCGTCACTTCAAGTGACTTATTATATGAGCTTGGCTCTCATTCTCTCTCTCTCTCTCTCTCTCTCTCTCTCTCTCACATTCTTAGGCAATTTTCCCATTCATATTTATTCATGGGGTTTTTTTATATGCTTTTCCCCCTTCAAAATCTTGTCTCCTTGTCTTGCTTTTGGTGAATGCTCCTAGTTTTTTTATTTATTCATGGTATATCTCTTTACTCCTTGCTCTTTGGTTTAAAAAATTTCCTTGCTCCTCCTCATTTTGTTATTATTTTCAACATGGTATCAAAGCAGGTTGGTTTAATCCATTTTTGAGTGTACAGGTGAAGGAGCTACCATATCTTGGAGCATTCCAAATTTCGGAGACCTCTTGAGAGATTTTATTTCATGTTTTTTTTACTAATCTTATTGAGGAAAAAAAATTGAATTTGTGTGTAGGTTTCCCAAATTTTTATTCAAAATTCTATCGATCTACACGATTCAAAAATTTTATCTCAGTTTTTTGTCAGTATATATATTTTGTTTACCTTGCCATGCATCATATCTTACATTGGCTGTTATACTCTATCCTAAATTTCTCTTTGATGCTCTTGCAGATTTTAAGCATTTCACCTTATCTATTTAAAATCTAATCTAATCTAAAGATTTTAAACATTTCAGTTTTAAAATTTCTCTAAATCTAATCTCTGGTTTTCTACATGGTTTCATACACCTGATTTACAGATCCTTGCTGACATTTTTTCTTCTATTCATTATTCTTATATCTATCTTGTGCTGATTTTAATATCTTTTTGTAGCTTTATATATCTTTGGTATTCTTTACATATCTTCTCAGAAATCTATGTTTCTAACATTTATTACATGTTGCAGGTTTATCTATAGTTTTAATTAAATTTATCATTGCACAGGCTTTGCTAAGATCATTTCATTTCCTTAGCATTACTTTGTCTTGATAGATTTGTTTAGCTTTGTCACACAACATTGTTGCCTCTTTATCCTCATTCTTGCTCAGCCCATTATCCTCTTCGTGCATCATTTATATTTTCCCTTAACTGCATTTAATATTCCCTTGGCTGTCTTCTTCCTATCTTGCATAGGAGACCTCTGCTTTGTTTAGATTTATATTGTTTGGCATCATTGCCCAACTTTTATTTACTTGCGCTGCATCTCCATATAGCACAGTTTTTTGTTAGTTGTTTTAATCTTTCTTAGAGCAGCTCCTCCTGCGTAGCACCCCTCTCCCCACGTGGAGTTGCTGCATCTCCCCTAGTGCTTTTGCTGCTCCATCTGCCCTTTCCTCTTACCTCCCTCCCTATCATTCCGCAGCACTCTCCAAGCGTTGATCACCTTTCACCTTTGCCCACACCTCTTACCTCACCTGTTCCCTGTATCCCCAATCCTTTTCACCTCTCTCTCTCTGTGCGGTCCGAGAGGATCATAGTAGTATAACACTGGTAGAATCATAGTTCATTATTTTTTCTAGCAAATGTTATTCATTTAATCGCTTCTCTCAAGTTTCTGGTTTTGTCGTAGGAGTTCTTTGCTATATTTAGGACATGTTGTATATTTAGTCTCCCTCATTCCAGTATTCAGTGGGCCTCATATGGTCATTATACCATTTTTTAATCATATCATTGTAGGCTATTTATTCTCATGCAGGTTAATCATTTTTTATACAGCTGCAACAAACGTTTATCTAACGTTTGATTTCTTGCAGGATTGTGGCAGAATCTGTAGATTCCTTGCTTTATTTATCATATTTATTTAATATTCTATTTATCTAAGTTTTTTTTAACAATTTTAAGTTCAATCATTAAAATTAATTTTAGTTTATTTATCAAAATTTTAACCCTTAAAACATTTTTTTTACTCAATATTTCTTATTATCGCTTCATTCTTAAATTGTTAGTATCAAATCTATCTTATTTCCATTTCTCATTCATTATTTAACTACAATTCAAATTTGTTTCATCAGTTTAATAGAATTTTTTTTTTTTTTTTTAATATTTAAAAATTCTTGCAATTGATTATTTTCTATTTATATTAAATTTATTTTTGGTGCCCCTTAGCTAAAAATTTATTTAATCAATTTAAGTTTAAGCTTAAAATTTATTTAATCAAACGTTAAACTGTTTCATTTGGTCTCGGTTAATATTTTTTAATTTCATCTTAAACCCACTTTTATTTAATCATTAATGCCGCAATTTAAACTTACAAGCTCCTATTATATTGTTTGGAAGACACACATGTCTGATATTCTTAAATCTTGACATCTTTTGGATATTGTTTCTACACCAAATTTGAAACTAGCATCCACCGCTCCTCAGGCTGACCAGGATACCTGGTAGTTCAAAGATGAGGAAGCATTTGGTCTAATTGGATTCTCATTAAATCTAGATTTATACCATCTTATCTCAGATTGTACTGAGGCTCATCAAGCCTGTTGTGGGTCCACAACACACACCCCATTTAAGGTCCTCTGACCATGGGGACCCCCTTTCTTTTTTGTCTTTTCCTACTTTCGGCTTGTCTGCCCCTTGGAGAAACCCAGTCAGCCACCACAGATGACTGTCGAAACCCAACCATAGGAAAGGAGAACCCTTTTTCGGCCTTTTGGCCCTTTTAGCCTTTCAGAGGACTTAGGTCCTCCGAAATGCCAAAATAGCTGAAAGGCCAAAGACCAGGCCTTTTAGTATTTCAGAATCTGAAATCACTGAAAGGTTGAAAGGTTCTTGGTCCTCCTTCAACATTTTTGGCAATTCAGTGTTTGAAACCCCAAAACCGTTGACATCAGTCCACGGGTTATAAAAGGGGTAGCCTCCTTTTATCATTTCACTTTGCATTTTTATGTATTTGTGCTCTCGCTCACATTCTGTCTGCTTCTCCTCACCAACCGCCTCCTCTTCCAAGCTACTTGGTTTCCCTCTGTTTGCTCGATCAATCGAGGTAGGCTCTCTTTGCTCTTCCTCGCTTGGTGCTTTTGGGTTTACTTAGGTTTAGGGTCTTTTCGGTGCCCCTAGTTCATGTCCAGCCTAGGGCACTTTGTTTCATTTCCTTTTTGGGCTTTTGTGTCTTCATGCGTTGACAGGGACATCCCTCCTTATCAGCCCTAGGGTTTTCTGGTGTCATTAGGTCTAGGTTTAGGGTCTTGTGTTTTTGTCAGTCGCATCACTTACTACAGGTTTTTGGCCTCAGAAGGGCCAAAAACTGGATCTTCACCTTCGCCAAGTGCCATTCGGATGTTTCAGCCTTTCAGACACCTGAAAGGTCTGAAAGTCTGAAAAGCTGAAAGTGAAACCTCTGATCAGTCCATTCGGGTTCTTCACCATGTTTGGAGGATTTTGTATCCTTGAGCAAGCCCCTCCCAGTTCCGTGTCTGAAACTCTGAAACCCCTGATGGACTTGGCCCTACCATATACCTATTCGCGCTTTCAGAATTTTTGATCTTCGAACTAGTTTTCGGTGTCCAAAACCCCAAAAGGTCCAAAAGTGTGAAAAATTGCACTTTAACTATTTTTCAGCTCTCTTTACTTGCTTTCATAGTTTAAATTGTTTTTCCTGTTAAAATAAGCTACTGATATTTGTCTTTTCTTGCAGGAATGACTAAACCCAAGATAACATCCCCAATGAAGTATCAATACAAGGGGAACCCCCCTAACTCAAAGGTGGGGAACAAACACAGTGAGATAACTGACACCAACATCGGGAATGTAGATTGGAATGAATTCCTAACTCAGTGCTCACAACCGGCGAACAAATCTGAGGACTATACCTCATTAGTCCTATTCGAGCTAGTAAATCAGAGGTCTTTCCTAGATAAAGATCCAAGGTCCAGTTTCCAGATAAGTGGGGCAATATTTTCACACTCGGCCAAATTTCTACTAAGGTGGAGTTTTTGGCCTTTCGGCCTTCAAAATTTTGGTTTTTTTGGCCTCCCAAAGCAAGGATTTTTTTTGGCCTTTCGGCCTTCAAAGATTTTGGATTTTCGGCCTCCTTAAGTTTTTTCGGCCTTTCGGCCCATGACAAGTCTAAACTTCTTTGACCTCTGAGTTTGAAGATTTTGAAGAACACCTGAGAAATTTTAAAGGCATTAAAGTTTCAGGGTAGGTCAGGGTTTGAAAAATTGGGGGTTTTAGCGAGGTTACTTTTTCAGACACCAGTTAGACTCCAGATCATATCCATGGGCAAATTGAGTTCTTTTTGGAAGGACTAAAGGTTTCCTATCAATTCCCACCACCAGAAATAGTTCCAGGTGAAGAATCCAAGAAGCATCCACCAAGATCAAGAAGAAGACTCCCAGTTCACAGAAGGAATTCTCCTCCTTTCTCTCTCTCCTCTTTGGTGGATTTTTCCCTCTTTGCATAAGAAAATGGATTGTAAATGGGTTTAAGAATCCATGCAAGTTACATAGTATCAGTTAGTAGTATTTTTGCTTCCAGTAAAGTTCTAGTTTTAGTTCTATTTCTTCAGTTTAGACTCTCTGATGCCCTAACTCTAAAAATCAGAGTTGTAGATCAAAACTCTATATATTGTAATCAAAAAGCAATGTAAAAGGATGACTTTTTAATACAATAAAGATCTACATTGGGTGCTTCATTCGTGGTGTGTGAATTACTTCTATCAATGTGAATTTATTGAATGTATGCTTGCATTATTCTTTATTTTCAGAGAGCCCCTTGTGTTATTGTGTTTCAAATTCGTGCTACTTTTAGTTGGAGTTTGCTATCATATATCTACCTTGTTGTGATGAATGCATGGAGGAGATCATCTTTGGGCTTAATGATAAATCCATCTCATGGGTGTGCACATTTTGGTGGCTTCGCGATTTGATAGATTTTGAATATCTTGCACGAGTGAATACGTCTTCTCTCCAAACGCTTGCATTCGTGGAGTGGTGAATTGTGACTTGGTCTGATTTATGCTTTGTGGGTTGTTCCAAATCTCTCCAGCATTCAATTTGGAAAGAAGGGTTTATGGCAGTTTATGTCCTTAGGATTTCACTTTTCCCGCAATTTTCTTTATTTCTCGTTACTCTTCCCTCTTTAAAATGGTGTCATTAATTCTGAAAATTACCATCTTAGAAACACAAAATTGCATTTTATTTACAACACCCATACTTGTTAAAATGGAAAATACCAAAAACAAAATAGAACTAACAATATTTTGTAGTTTTCTATCTTGAACATACCAGCAAAGGCCTCCTCATGAACAATCACATTTATCTTCAACTGAGTAACCAAGCAGGTTGTGACCCGACCTCGGAGAACCTTGGAAATAACTCGGTTATTTTTTCAATAGAGGAAATCAAATCTCGAGATCCTAGCAAGTTGGCTTGTGTTAAAACAATGCTCAATAGAAGTGGTGCTAGAAGGAGGACCTCAAGACCCAAAATCTGGATAATATTGGATCTTTCTCTCTAGAGAGATTTGAACATGTGCTTAGATCATCTCTGAAAAGAGGTGAGTTCCTCAAACTCACTCACCATCGAAGGGCTCACAGCGACAAGGGAAAAGAAAAAGGTGAATATTCTCATCACCTTGCCGCACCTCAGGATCCTCTTGGACAATTATTACACATCACTGCCCCAACTACTACCGCAACCATCAATCAAAATTAGAACTTGCCAAATCAACTTTTGTAGCAACCTCATCTGATGGCATTTTTTTCCAATGCAAAAAGCTCACCTTTGAACTTTGTTGGGCAGCTCCATGAGTTACCCAAAAATCTAGAGAATTTTTGTACACGATTCATATATGGTGAATCTAGGACAGCGGAAGAACACATCCGCGCCTTCAAAGAAATTTACAACCGTAAAGAGATTGCTCACCAAGACATCATCTACCACCTATTCCCATACACTTTGGAAGAGTTTGCATACAACTGGTACCTGAATTTTCCATGAGGATCTATCTCAGTGTGGAATGAATTTGAAACCAAATTCGTCAATCAGTTCAAATTGTATGTCGATCCTGCGGAAACACATCACCGGTTCATAACCATGAGGAAGGATCCTAAGGAGTCCATTTCTATGTTTAATCATCATTTTCATAGAATGCATCAAAAGCTAGAAGCTCCCTACACTATACCGGATGAGGCTGTGATACAATTTTACCTAAAGGCTCTAGACCCATTCACCTCAATCTTTCTAAGAAGGCTTCCCCCGGTAGATAGAGATACAATTGAAAAGGTGTATAATGAAGCCATCACTTTGACTTAGCAGATGGACCCATAAGAAGGAAGTTATGTGGCTACGCCCATCATGAGTAATCTCGTGGTCCCACACCCATTTGTAGAAAACAATCAAGCCTTAGCCAACCACTTGCCCATGCAAAATCCTATACCGGCATAGCCATGTACAACCATGCCTCCACCCATTACTTATCCAGGCTACAAAGCTCATAAAATGACATTCATAGAATAGAGG
This sequence comes from Thuja plicata, assembly GCA_018584345.1. Classification (NCBI taxonomy): domain Eukaryota; kingdom Viridiplantae; phylum Streptophyta; class Pinopsida; order Cupressales; family Cupressaceae; genus Thuja; species Thuja plicata. Next base: position 1,122,306 of record MU228128.1, on the reverse strand, counting down.
ATTGTACCCAAAAATGAGCCTGATGCTCTCATAGTCTCTGAGTTAGACGCCGTAAAAAAGACCTTATTGCAACTCACTAGCAAAGTTACCAGAATGAAGCTAAACCCACCCCAAAATCAGGGTGGATACCAACGAGTGTCTGCTGGTCCAAATACATACTCTCAGAATCCAAACAGGGGTTTTAATGCATACAACAACAACAACACGCAGGAGAAATCATTTTGGCAGCAAAGGCCAAATCAGCCATGGAACACTAGACCAAATAATGGCAGCATCCCAATAGATGATGCCAATACGATTATAGGACATAATAACCCAGCCAAAATAACCCTGGACAGAATAACCCGACCACAATAACCCGAGGAAAAAATAACCCAGGGTCATAATAACCCATTCCAAAATAACCCGCAGTCAAAATAACCCATGGACAAAATAACCCCATAAGATTATAGAGAAAGGAAAACAAAATTTATAAATTACAAGTATATTTCTAAAAAACATTTTTATTCAAATTTTCAATTAAAGTGTCAAATTATGAGCAATGTCTTATATAATCTAAAATATTATTATTGTCATAACCATCAACAAGTATTTTTAGTCTTTCTTTGAGTTCACGGTATTTTTTCCTGCTTGGTTGTGTAGTGTGTCCAACCATATATTTCTCTATTTTATTTCATTCAACTTCTGTTTGACAGTGATCATCTCAATTTTTGGAGCA
>MU228128.1:1111143-1121173 GCA_018584345.1 Thuja plicata | reverse complement strand
TATATATCCTCTTAATGCCTCTTCATAATGCCTTTTGACTTATATCTTTTCATAATAACTCTTATTTATCTTATTCCCACGAATTTGTCTTTATTTCTATAATTATTTACCATTTTATAAGTTATTTGAGCACATTAAATGTGTTTTAAGGCTATTTGAAGGGTATATAATGGATATATGGTCTAAAATTGACCTAAATATCCTCTATGGTGCCTCACAATCCCCGTTTTAGCATACTAACTTGATCTAAAGTGACCATGGGTTATTTTGTCCATGGGTTATTTTGACCATGGGTTATTTTTTCCGTGGGTTATTGTGACCCTGGGTTATTGTGTCCTTGGGTTATTATGGCGGGGTTATTGTGTCCAGGGTTATTTTGGCTGGGTTATTATGTCCGGTTACCTACCAATACCTATGAGGCTTCAGAGGCCAATCTTGTTGAGGCTCCAATTAAGCATCAAGATAGTAATGGATATGTGAACAACTCCCAAGACCACTACACCCAGAATCCATAGGGTTCCCTAATGCAATTCAATGCTATGGTGTTCGATTCCTATGAGTCTGGAAAAGAGGGAGGCCCATAAACCTATATGGGAGAAGATGAATTCATGTTCCCTTTTCAGAGAGAGAGTGAGCTTGAATACTCCAAGATGCATGCCTTCCAAAATGATCAGCGAAACTCATACAACCTCCAGAGTAGAAAGGAACCCCTCACCGACAGCATACCTCCGGTTAAGTAACCAAATCCACCAGATCCTTGGGCTAGTAACAATCCCATACCTCCAAAGGGCCCAAATGACCCCATACCTCCTATGAAAAGTACATATGCCAGTTACTAAGGAACGACCTGGTCAGGTGACAAGTACAGTGCAGTAGATGAACTCAAGAAAACTAAGGTGAACATCTCTATGTTTGAACTATTGCAGGGCTGCCCATCTCAAAAGGAATCCCTTTTAAGATCTTTGGACCATTCAAAACCTGGCCTATCGACCAATAGCAACAGGGTGCCCATGTCCAATGTTAACACATCTGAGGCATTCCCACAAGTATTCACAGATAGGATGGAGGTCCCGCTATTCTTACTCAGCTTGTGAATGTACGGGAAGAACCTACATAACTGCCTAATTGATTCAGGAGCCTCATGCAAAGTTATGCCCCTGTCAATTTACCAAAAGTTAGGGATGGTGCCCCAAGTAATGAACTAGGTGGTCATACAATTAGAAAAAACTGAGGTCAGAGTAATTGGTGTGCTCGAAGACGTACACATTCAACTATTCGTAGATCCCCAGATACAAGAACACATTGATATACACATAGTGGACATCCCCGAGACTTATGGGATGTTACTAAGCCGAGAATGGATTAAATGCTTAAGAGGATGGCTCTCTATAGATTTCACCCAACTTTGGCTACCTTGGAGAGGTTTGAACAACCAAATAAAGATAGATGCAGAGCCGAAGCTGAAAAGGATGATCACCGAATACAATTCCCTGAATTAAGTTTTGTTCACTCAAACCAATTTAGGCACTTACCAATTGGATGACGTTTTCATGTTTCAAATCCAAGAAGGTGGAGAATCAAACCATAGTCCCATCCAAGGTCTTCTAGAGCTGAAGATTGGTGATGACATCTTCCAAAGTTTTATCAATAGCACAACAACTAGCCTACAACATCTAGGCCAAGACACAGATCCCAACATTTTATTGCTACCTGGATACTACCAATTACATCAGGCTAGTCATTTTGAGTTTACATGCCCCAGTTCTCAAAAATAACTGTCACAAGTGTTGGCTCAAATTGCCTAACCAAATGAGCCACCAAAAGCACAGACGATAAAAGGAGATGTACTTGGGATAGAAGATGGGAACAACATCACACCATGTATGGACAACCTAGTCCTTGCAAACAGTCCACCTCAAGATCAAGACAGTGGGTCAGATCTGAAAGATAGAAGCCTTGCCCTGAACATGCTTAGTGATTGGAGTCCGTCAGATGATAGAGAATGTCCCCATTATAAGGGAATACTAGAAGATGAAGACAATGAACTCCTCAAACTTGGGCATACTCAAAATACAGGGGAATCAACTTCTTTTGACAGCGATGGAGAGAGGGGCCAAAAACCAAGGACCAAGGATTTTTCTAAGAAAAGTTCAACCAGACCCAGCCCTACTAAACCACCTCAGATATGGAAATTGTGCTTTGACGGTTCCAAATGTAAACAAGGAGCAGGTGTGGGAATTGAATTGATAAATCCAAGGGGTAAGTCTTTCTATGCTGCTTATAGATTACAGTTTCTTTGTACTAATAATGTGGCAGAATACAAAGCACTGGTTCATAGACTCCTCCTAGCTCACGAGAAAGGAATCAAGATCTTAACGGTGGAAGGAGACTCATAATTGGTTGTCAAGTAGATTCGTCGCTAGTATACTTGCAATGATAAGAGGCTCTTAGCCTACCAAAATAGGGCATGGGATATGATCAATGACTTTGACGCTTTCAACATCAAAACCATCCCAAGAAGAAAGAATGTTGTTGCCAATGCATTGGTTGTTTCAGCCAGCTCATTACATCCAATGGAGAAATCAAAACTAAATAAATTATTGGTTGAACTTGTCATAGCCCCAGCCATTTCAGAAAATATCACTAACTTTCAATTCTTCCAAGATGATCAACATATCTTAGAATTTATCATGTGCGCTGGCGTGTTCAAAACGCAGATCATCGACGAGGAGAAGAACGGGGAGGAAATAGTTGAACCTAAAGAGCCTAATGATTACAACTTCATAAACTTGAAAACCAATGCCACACCCAAGGAAATGGTAGAACTAGAGAGGATTTTTGACAGTGATAAGACTGCTATATGAAGACGCCCTGACATAACACTTGGCAGAAAAGAATGTGACACCTACAACCTGGGCATGAAAGAAGAACCGAGAGAAGTCCATATTGGAAAGGTGGGAACTAAGGAAGAAAAGGAGAAAATGGTCTAGCTTCTCACTAAATATCGAGATGTCATAGCATGGAGCTATGAAGAATTAAAGACATATGACACCTTAGTCATAGTGCACAACATCCCTTTGAAGCCGAATTCTAAGCCTTTCCGACAATGATGAAGATCCGTGAATCCCACTATAGAGCCCTTAATTTAGAGGAAGTCCAGAAGCTACTTGACGCTAGGATCATCTTCCCGATTCAACAATCAACATGGGTTGCAAACCTAGTACCTGTAAGGAAGAAGACTGGAGAAATTAGGCTGTGCGTAGACTTCTGGAACCTCAACAAGTCCTCCCAAAAGGATAATTATCCACTCCCATCTCTAGATGAAGTGTTGCAGAAGGTTAATGGATCTCAAATGATGTCATTCCTATATGGCTACTCTAGGTACAATAAGGTGATGGTGTAGGAAGAGGACAAGCTGAAAACAACATTCACCACTAAATGGGGGAATTTCGCCTATCGACGGATGCCTTTCAGGCCGATTAATGTTGGGGCCACCTTCCAGAGAGCAATGGACATAGCATTCAAAGGATTGGTTGGAAGGTGCATCATCATCTACATGGATGATCTCATAGTCTACTCAAAACTAAGATCTGACCACATAAGTGACCTTAGAAAATGCCTCCAGACATGCAGAGAATTCGGGATCTCCCTCAACCCTAAGAAATGCGTGTTTGGGGTAATTGAAGGAAAGCTCTTGGGGCATATCATTTCTGAAAAGGGGATATCCATTGACCTTGAAAGGGTGGAGGTGATCCTAAAATTGACACCACCTCATAGCCGCAAGGAACTAAAATATTTCTTTGGAAAGATCAACTTCGTCAGAAAATTCATCAGTGGCTTCGCAGAAATAGTGAAACCATTGAATGACATGCTCAAGAAAGATGCCAAGATTGAATGGGCCCTCCTAGCCAAGAAGTCTTTTAAAGAGATTAAGATTGCCATTGCCACGACACTAGTCCTAGCCAGTCCTGACTACACCATCCCTTTAAAGGTCTACTCTTTCGCATCATAACACTCATGCGTAGGCATTCTCATGTAGAAGAAGAATAGTGAAGATGAAAGACCCATCACCTTTATGAGTTTCCATTTCAAAGATGCTAAGCTCAGATACCCAAACCTGTATAAACAATCATTTTCTCTCATCAAGGCAGTGAAGAAGTTCAGGCATTATATTTTGAGGAGTAAAGTCATCGGGATAGTTTTGGATGCAGCGGTTAAATCCCTCCTAATGCAGAATGAGCTGGGAGAATGGAGAGGAAAATGGATGGCAATTCTCCAAGAGTTTTACCTATAAATCTAGTCAATGAAGTTGGTAAGGGGCCAGGGCCTGATGAAGTTGATTTCTAAGTGTGAAGAAGGTCTGGCCTACCAAACATACACCGACCAAGGTGTGATCATGGATGTATGGTACCAAGACATAGTGTACTACCTATTGTAGAGTCATTACCTTGAAGAAATGAAAAGTTCCCAGAGAAGAGCCTTAAACATCAAAATCAGCTCTTACATGCTAAAGAGTGGACAAATCTACAAATGTAATTACAAGGGTTTGTACCTAAGGTGTTTGGATAGAACGGAGGCAAGGCAAATACTAGTAGACTTTCATGATAAATACGAAATAGGACATGGATCGGTGGAATCCACTACTCACCAAATCCTAAGGGTAGGATATTTTTGGCCTACGATATTTAAAGATACCAACGAGCACATGAGATCCTTCCACACTTTCCAAACTAGCGCAACTCGAGAGAGAAATCCAGCGATGCCCTTACAACCAGTCTATGAGGTATGCCTATTTTCCCATTGGGGCTTGGAATTTTTTGGAGTGATTAACCCCCCTTCATCTAGAGGACATAATTTTATCTTGACAGCTACTAACTATTGCACATGCTGGATAGAGACACAAGCCTTGAAGAATTGTACCAGTGAGGTCGTGACCAAATTTGTGGAAGAGTGCATCATAACTAGGTTTGGGTTGCCATGCTATCTGGTATGTGACAATGCCCCCTCTTTCTCTTCAGCCTTGCTCACACAATGGGCCTTTGAAAACCAGGTAATCCTCAAATTCTCTTCAAATTATTATCCACAAGGCAAGGGCGTAGCAGAGTCTACAAACAAAAAATATGACTACAGTAATCAAACACCTCCTGGATGACAACCCCAGGGACTGGCACACACAAATAAAATATTCTTTATGGACTGATCGCGTAAGGATCAAGAATGCCCTAGGGATGTCTCCATATCAACTAGTCTATGCCTTTCATTTGGTCTTTCCTATGAACTTAAAGATCCCAATTTTGAGATTCATGGACCAATATGTAGGGAAGGAAGATCGGGTACAAGTCAGACTCATGAATCTCCTAAAACTAGAGGAGAAATGAACTTTAGCCCTAGAACATGTATCAAAGCATCAGGCTCTAGTCAAAAGGTGGTTTGACAAGAGGGCTACAATCAAAGCCTTCAGGATCTCTAACCTTTTCCTCATGTGGGATAAAGTGAAAGAAAAGCCAGGCAGCCACACCAAGTTCCAAAGACTGTGGACAAGCCCTTACCAAATATCAGAGATCCTAGGGGAGAACACTTTTAGGATTAGCACATTGGACAGAGAGTTGACCCCATTGCCAGTCAATGGGCAATTCCTCAAACATTACTTTGGATCCTAAGCGGGACTGTCTTTCATCCCTTGTACCATAGTCACTTTTGCATTTTTTCCCTTTCTCATTGTTGTCCTCGCCGTCAGTCCTTTCTTCCACTCGTGTTTATTCTTTTCTTTTGTTGGGGCTTGTTTGGTTGTTGTTTTGGGTTAGTGTGTTTTGGATCTAGTCCAAGGTGTTCCGCAAGGGGAGTAGAGGTATTTCTTAGTCAAATTTCTCCAAGGATACATGTAGCATAAGAGAACCTTCCCAAAAGGACAAAGTAGTGATGATTATCATTGACAGATAAGAAGGAGTTTGAGGTTTGGTCATCCTGATCACAAGACACATTAAGGTACAACACCAGAGGGAATTGGTTTCTAAGGTGTATTTCAGTTGTAGCTAGTCTGAGTGCATAGGTTCGGGTACCCACCGATCCCAAAACCCAAGTCTAAACTGAATGCAAAGGTAATAATGAAAGAAAGAAGAGCCCAAAAGGGAAAGCAAAAGAGACACTCAAAAGAAAAGTGCCCCAAAGAGGTCATGAGTGAAGTATCGGGGCAACACCGCCTAATCATTGCTTGGATATGAAAAAGAAAGAAGAAAAGAGGTTATGGACTTGATTGCATGGAACACACTAACATCCAAGGCTTGATACATCTCCAAGCAAACAAAAGAAACAAAATGATTTTCCAAAAAATGGAGCTCTCACAAAGGAAGAAAGTTATAGCCTAAGCAGACAAGACAGACTTGGGTGATTATGACAACCTCTACTAGGGCTATGGACGCTCGACTGGTAGTAGAGCAAGGTTATACTTGGGACTTGGGGAAAACTTTATCAGAGCTATGGATGTCTGACTGGTATCAAAGCTCTTTTTGGGAAGCCTTGGTGTTATTTGGAAAAGGTTGGGAATAGCTGGCAAGCACCTTGGTTATCACAACCAAAGGTCAAGAAATGAACACACATGAACACACACGGGGAGACTAACTGAAGAACCTCAGATTGTAGGTCATTGAAGAATCATCAACTCCACCGCCTATTGGTTCTGTTCTACTACAAAGCTACTGTCTAGAAGAGTGTTGATGATAAATAAATGCCTCAGTCATTCCTCCTTTTGTCGGGGCTATTTGTTGTGGGTCTACAACACACACCCCATTTTAGGTCCTCTGACCATGGGGACCCCCTTTCTCTTTTGTCTTTTCCTCCTTTTAGTGTGTCTGCCCCTCAGAGAAACCCAGTCAGCCACCACAGATGACCATCGAAACCCAACCATAGGAAAGGAGAACCCTTTTTCAGCCTTTCAGCCTTTTGGAGGACTTAGGTCCTCTGAAATGCTAAAATGGTTGAAAGGCCAAAAACCAAGCCTTTTGGTGATTTTGGAGTCCGAAATCACTAAAAGGTCAAAAGGTTCTTGGTCCTCCTTTGGAATTTTTGAAAATTTGGTGTCCAAAACCCTAAAACCACTGACGTCATCCCGCGGGTTATAAAAAGGGTAGCCTCCTTTTGTCATTTCACTTTGCATTTTTATGTGTTTGTGCTCTTGCTCACATTCCATCTGCTTTTCCTCACTGACCACCTCCTCTTCCAAGCTGCCTGGTTGCCCTCCCTTTGCTCGATCGATCGAGGTAGGCTCTCTTCACTCTTCCTCACTTGGTGCTTTCGGGTTTACTTAGGTTTAGGGTCTTTTCGGTGCCCCTAGTGCCTGTCCAGCCTAGGGCACTTTGTTTCATCACCTTTTTGGGCTTTTGTATCTTTGTGCATCGATAGGGACATCCCTCCCTGTCGGCCCTAGGGTTTTCTAGTGTTTTTAGGTCTAGGTTTAGGGTCTTGTGTTTTTTTCAGTCGTGACACTTACCATAGGTTTTTAGCCTCCAAAGGGCCAAAAACTAGATCTTCACTTTTACCAAGTGTCATTTTAGATGTTTCGGCCTTTCAGACATTTGAAAGGTCTGAAAGTTTGAAAAGTTGAAAGTGAAACCTCCGATCAATCAGTCCAGGTTCTTCACCATGTTCAGATGATTCGGCATCCTTGAGCAAGCCCCTCCCAGTTCGGTGTCTGAAACTCTAAAACCCTTGATGGACTTGGCCCTACCATATACCTGTTCGCACTTTTAGACTTTTTGGTCTCCGAACTAGTTTTCAGTGTCCAAAACCCCGAAAGGTCTAAAAGTGTGAAAACTTGCACTTTAACTATTTTTCAACTCTATTTACTTTCTTTCATAGTTTAAATTGTTTTTCATGTTCAAATAAGCTACTGATATTTGTCTTTTCTTGCAGGAATGACTGAACCCAAGATAAAATCCCCAATGAAGTATCAATACAAGGGAAACCCCCCTAACTCAAAGGTGGGGAACAAACATAGCGAGATAATTGACACCAACATTGAGAATGTAGATTGGAATGAATTCCTGACTCAGTGCTCCCAACCGGTGAACAGATCCGAGGATTGTACCTCATTAGTCCTATCCAGGCTAGTAAATCAGAGGTCTTTCCTGGATAAAGCTCCAAGGTCCAGTTTCTAGATAAGTGGGGCAAGATTTTCACACTTGGCCAAATTTATACTAAGGTGGAGTTTTCGGCCTTTTGGCCTCCAAAATTTTGTTTTTTTTGGCCTCCCAAAGTAAGAAGTTTTTTCGTTCTTTTGGCCTTCGAAGATTTTGGCCTCCTCAATTTTTTTTGGCCTTTCAGCCCACGACAAGTCCAAACTTCTTGGACCTCTGATTTTGAAGAACACCTAAGAAATTTTAAAGGCATCAAAGTTTCAGGGTACAGGTCGGGGTCTGAAAAACTGGGGGTTTCAGCGAGGTCACTTTTTCAGACACCAGTTAGACTCTAGATCATATCCATGGGAAACTTGAGTTCTTTTTGGAAGGACTAAAGGTTTCCTATCAGTTCCCACCACCAGCAATAGTTCCAGGTGAAGAATCCAAGAAGCATCCACCAAGGTCAAGAAGAAGACTCCCAGTTCACAGAAGGAATTCTCCTCCTATCTCTCTCTCCTCTTTGGCGGATTTTGTCCTCTTTGCATAAGAAAATGGATTGTAAATGGGATTAAGAATCCATGAAAGTTACATAGTATCAGTTAGCAGTATTTTTACTTCCAAAAAAGTTCTAGTTTTAGTTCTATTTCTTCAGTTTAGACTCTCTGATGCCCTAACTCTGAAAATCAGAGTTGTAAATCAAAAATCTATATATTGTAATCAAAAAGCAATGTAAATGGCCAAATTTTTAATACAATAAAGATCTACATTGGGTGCTTCATTCGTGGTGTGTGAATTATTGCTATCTATGCAAATTTATTGAATGTATGCTTGCATTATTCTTTATTTTCAGAGAGCCCCTTGTGTTATTGTGTTTCAAATTCGTGCTACTTTTAGTTGGAGTTTGCTATCGTATATCTACCTTGCTATGATGAATGCGTGGAGGAGATCATCTTTGGGCTTAATTATAAATCCATCTTGTGGGTGTGCACATTTTGGCGGCTTCACGATTTGATAGATTTTGAATATCTTGCATGAGTGAATACGTCTTCTCTCCAAACACTTTCATCCGTGGAGTAGTGAATTGTGACTTGGTCTGATTTATGCTTCGTGGGTTGTTCCAAATCTCTCCAGCATTCAATTCGCAAGGAAGGGTTTACGGTGGTTTATGTCCTTAGGATTTCACTTTTCCCACAATTTTCTTTATTTCTTGTTACTCTTCCCTCTTTAAAACGTTGTCATTAATTCTAAAAATTACCATCTTAAAAACACAAAATTGCATTTTATTTACAACACCCATACTTGTTAAAATGGAAAATACCAAAAAAAAAGAGAACTAACAATATTTTGTAGTTTTTTGTCTTGAACGTACTAGCAAAGGCCTCCTCATGAACAATCACATTTATCTTCAACTGAGTAACCAAGCAGGTTGTGACCTGACCCTGGAGAACCTTGGGAATAACTCGGTTATTCTTTTAAGAGAGGAAATTGAATCTCAAGATCCTAGCAAGTTGGCTTGTGTTAAAACAACGCTCAACAAGGCCTGACATGTCTTGGAGAACACATTTCAAACTCATGAGAAACCTTTTCCTCTTATTAATCAAGAAAATAAAATTTCTACACCGCAATATGACACTATGTATCCTTTAAATGATTTTCCTATTTGGGATGACCCATGTGATGATGCTTGTTTTTTGGATGATCCCCTAGCTACCTACTTTCCTCATAGAGATAACATGTTACATTTTGATGATGTTTCTTATTCTCATACATATTCTACTTTTGATGATATTTTAGAACAAGAAGATGAAATTATTGATACATTTCTCAATGTCACTTTTCCCTCATGTATTACAAGAGATGATGTTCCTATTTGCTCCAAAGTGGATTATGAATTTCATGACACTCAAATGGTTATT
>MU228128.1:1082952-1100894 GCA_018584345.1 Thuja plicata | reverse complement strand
ACTTACTAAAAATAGTAAGTTTCCAAAAATAGCAGCTTTGTACAAAATAGCCCTTATTGAATAGAAAAACACATATTTTTGGGTGATGCAAGATTGCCCTTACACCCAGGATGCTCCTGCATCATAGAAAATCCAAGAAGAACCAAAATATAATCAAATTGATTCAGAAAAAAATCAAGGACTGAGATATTTGACGACATCATCTTCAACAAAAAGATTTCCCGTATCATGGCCAAAAATCATGTGAATCATGCCTTTATTTGTTTTTAGAGATATGACTAGATGAACTTCATTGTTGACCTTTGAACCTCAAATCCAATAAAAATTCAATTCACCACCTCCTTATCTTCACACAATCATCATTCCTTCCAGTTTGATTCTTGGAGAAAAAATCAATCATCTTTGGACTACAATCAAATCAAATCTAATCTTTCATTCCTTCATCCTTCTTAGGTTGAAATGTTTTAATCAAAATTATTATAGACCTTCAATCATATAAAACACCTTTAATCAAATTATTTCTTGTAGAACATTAGTCTGTCTCAATTAATTAATTCTATTAATCTTATCCTATTTTTCTTGGGATCATAAATCTATCTCTGAGTAGAAGAAGATATTATCCAAATCAATCCCTTGTGTTTGTATCATCATAAGGCCTTGTATTACCTAGGTTTTAAATTTATTTATCTAAAAGCCTTTAAATCCAATCCAATTCAAATCTATCAATCTCAATAAAATCAAACCAAATTTAATCAACTCAATCTAATCTAATCAATCCAAATCCAATCAAAATCAAATTAAGTTTATATATTTTGCTCCTAAGTTCATCATTTCATCATCACCAAATCTTTCAGACACCTAATTTAAAAATTAATATTTTATCTTTCATCTTTCAGAGGTCACCATTATATGGTAGTTACTCGATCCCAAGCTAAAAACATGAGGCACACAGAAGAAAACACCAACCACGATGATGAGAATACTTTTTCTCATCGATTATTTCAAGGCCATACAACACATGTTAAAGGCATCGCCAATGCTCCTGAAGAAAACAAATTGATGGATCAAGATGAAAGGCATACTCAGGTGAATGATTTCCTTACTGATACGTACAATCTAGAGATGATTGAGAAGGCCATTAACCAAAACAATAGAGATATTTTCTTGAACCTTATCAAGAATAGTGTCAGATTACTCGCTGATTTTAATGAATCTCTCCTTGTCAACAATATCATTAGGGCTACAACCATTACAAACCCAGCCATAGCCTCAGCCTCTAATGCAACATCATCACAAGATCAAGGCAAGGCCACTTCTAGTGGGCCTTCTACATCATTACCCGTATCAAATTCATAACATTTATTCCAATTGACAAATGAAAAACTTCAATAGATCCTTAGTGTCTTGCCCAACACAACTTTTCTTAACAACACTCATACCACAAAAAAACACATCTCATGACCCTTGTGCTAGTGTTTTTAATATAGGGAAAACATTTATCCCTTTCATTTCATCATCACAACTCACATTTCCTTCATCTACCACAAAGACACCCACTCAACAAACATCTCAAGATTATCATTATACACCTCCTCTACAGTTGGCATGACATTGATAGGCTTTTCAAGCTTACAATTTGGAGGTGGACAATCTTTTGGACTACAAATCACTCATAATAATGCTCTTGATTTAGCCTGACAAATTAATGAGCTTTATAACCTTGTGCATAGAATTCAAAATGGGGGAAGGCATATTTCTCCTTTGATGAGATATGTCCTTACCATTCGCCAAGTCAATAACCATGAAACCATTTCCTCCAAAATTTGAGATCCTTAAATTTGAGAAATACAAGAGGGAGACATGCCTGGTCCAACATATCAAAGAATTTTATATTGTATTCCAAGAGGTCACCTGCAATGATAATTACCTAAAGAGACTCTTCACTAGGAGTCTTGGCGGTCCTGCTTTGGAGTGGTTCATGGCCCTCCCTCATGGATCCATATCTACCTTCTCTGACCTCATAGAGAATTTTTTTGCACACTATTCCTACAACATTGAACATCAAGAATCATTGATAAATTTGTGCAATACAAAGCAAAGGAACGGAGAAACCTTTGCTAAATTTATACAAAGATGGAGACATATTTCAAATCGTATGCCATGGAAAATACCCAATAATCACTTGATTAATATCTTCACTAGAAAATTGGTGTTTGCAATGTCATTCCAAGTGAAAATGGCTTTGCTCGATACTTTTGATTCTCTTGTTAAGAAAGGGTAGAACATTGAGGATGGACTTTTACAAAAAGGTTTCATTAAACATTATACCCCTTCTTCTAACAATGACAAACTTAAATTCTAGAGTAAAATAAAGGGGATGTAAATGATGGAGTGACACATACCAAGCATGTAAAAAATGTTCAGACATATAATCAAGGAAATCAGAATAATCACAACAATCATAACAACAACAATAATAACTAGAAAAACTCCTCACAACAACAAAAATCTCAACAACAACCCCAAAATCAGTCTTATCTATTTCCTCAAAATAATAACAAAAATAATAGGAACAATAAAAAAATGTTGGTTCAAGACCATGCCAACAATTCACTTCTCTTGTAGAGTCACTTGATGTGGTCTTTCAGGGATTAGTGGAACAAGGGATGATGGTATATCCTAATACTCGGTCATTTGATGAAAATCAACCCAATCTCACTTGGTATAAAGATAATGAATATTGTGAATACCATCACATCAAAGGGAATGATACTAAGAAATGCATGAAACTAAGACATTTTTTCTAAGATATTATAGACAATGGAAAAATTGAGGTTGAAGGACAAACCCCGTCATCATCAAATGAAAAACTAAAATTCTATCATGAGCCTTTTCCAAAACACAATCAAAACAATGCATCCAATACCATTCCATATGATTATTCCACAAACACCATCACAAGTGAAGATTGAACATGTGGAAGTTTAGAAGAAAATGACATATTTTCTTTTGATGCACTCTACAGATGTATTGAAGAATAGAAAAATCATGTAAACACTCTAACACTCAAATGTGCAAATTGCAATGCTACCACCCAAAGAGAAAGAGTCACTATTCAGGCCACTAATAATCTATTGGCCTCTGTAAATTTACCAGATGCGCCATCTACAACCACTCGACCTGCTTCATGCTATGATTTTTTGGCCTTAGGAAAGACACTTGCATAGATATCTATCCTCGAGCTTCTCTGCATATTTCCCATTCATAAAGTAGTTCTTGAAAATTCCCTTATTTAGTCACATATTCCTGAAAACATCAACGCATTCCAGTTCCAAGCTATGATTAACAATTTATCCGTACAAGAGAATTTACTTTTTACTAACAAATATTTTTTATGGCCCAAATCTCCATCATAATAAATCACTCCATATTGAAGCCAAAGTTCACTCCACTAAGATAAAAAAAAGTCCTTATAAATGGTGGATCTAGTCTTAATTTAAGTATATTAAAAATGATGTGACACATTTGTCTTTCTGAAGACCTTGATGTAAATAAAAGAATCACAATAAAGGCCTATGATGATAGAGAAAGGGAGAGAAAAGGTTTGATAACACTCCCTCTCCAAAGTGGGATTGACTCTAATTGAGATAGTTTTTCATGTGCTTGACCTTGATCTTCCATATAATATATTTTTGGGATGACCATGGATACATGTTATCAAAGGTGTACCTTCTACATATCATCAATGCTTAAAGTTCACACATCATGGAAGAGAGATAACTATTCCTAGAGATCCATAACACTTTCAATATTGAAAAATATTGGAGGGTAAACAATCAAATTATTGTCCTTTGAATGAATTTGGTCGACCTGTTGAAAAGGAGAATCCCACTCCACCTGTATTTCAACAATATTCCTCTAAAAATATTGAAGAGACATAAAAAAATCCCCTCATATGAATCTAAAGGAAAGGAGAAAGACATCTAAGAAAAGGTTCCTAAGTCAAAGAGGAAAATAACATTCACAAATCAAGGCAGATGGGAATATAAGTTTGAAAGTGCTATGTGCATTGGACAACTCCCCCTTTTCCCCAAAGTCTTATGGAAAACCTTCACAATTAGTTCCCTTAGTAGAAAAGGACTCCATGAAATGAAAAAATACTACTTTTGAACATTGGAGATGTTTATCAGATGAGCACATGGAATATAATGTCCTAGATTGGATTTACAAGGAAGAAAAGGAGAAACCAGTAACCTTCCCTAAGGACAAGTATGTAAAAGCCACTACCCTTGTTGAAATGTGGGATATCATGGTAACGGTCTTGGAGAAATGAAATACAAAGAAGGATCCTCATTGAAGCCAAAGGTTATCCATGTGGAAAAGGATTGGGCTCCTTAGAAACTAAGAAGAACTTCACTAAGGACTATTTCTTAGTTGTATTTGATTCATACATCGAAGAAGAAATATTTGAAGTACCTTTACAGTACATTAAAGATGACCTTGATGAATATACCCATGTTATCACCATCACAGAAGGAAACCTTTCATCCCCTAGCCTTTCTCTCAAAACCCATGAGCTAATTAATTGTGATCAAGAAGATTCACTACCATCCTTGGACATATGCGATTCAAATGATGTAGTATTAGGCACTCTTTGGACTTAAGAATATGAAATATTATGAACATCAAATTCACTATAACGAGAAATCCTACTTTGGTAGCCAAGTAAACACTCTTAGTCACAAAGAAAAAAGAAAAAAAAAAGATAATAAAACATCCCCCGGTGAAAACCTCTCATAGGAACCTTTGGATTAAGGAAAAATAAAATAAAGGATGTTTCCTCTACTAAAAACCTCTTCGAGGTGCTAGAGGAGGGAGAAGTTGACCTGCCAATTATATATTTGCAGTCAAAAAAATCTTGTATCCTTATAGAAGACACAATAAAAGTTAGTCTCGATACAAAATAAAATCCAAAGGTTACATATATTGCAACATCACTCAATGATCAAGAAAGAAAAGATATGGATGTGTTCCTCAAGGAATAAAAAGCCAATTTTTCCTAGACCTATAAAGATATGCCTGGATTGGATACAGATTTAGTTGTACACTATCTTGTAGTTGATCCAAAAGTTAAACTTGTTAAGAAAAAATTTTGGTGTAGGACAACCCACCTCTGATCAAAGTGATGAAAGATAGCATGATGGACTGTGTTGATGTTTTCTTTTATGTTAAGGTTTTCAATATTCAATGTTTGTAATAAGGTTTCCCAAATTTGTAACTCAATGTCATGGAATGGTGTATTATAAGCCACCATGGACATATGAGCCAAGGGGAAATAGTTGTGATTCCTTAGGGATTTAAATTTTGTTAGGATTGTTTTTAATAAAGTTGGAACAAACCCATGTCATGAGGGGTCCAACTGAAGCTTTCCTAGCAAGATTGTAAAAGTTGTCAACAATGACAACATTTCTTGTCAATTTTTCATTTTTGTTCCCAAAAGCTCTAACTTTCAAATTTTGGTCAGGAACCATTGGGGATGGACATATAAATTCATCTATTTTCAAAGGAGGGGGATGATTGTACAGATTTTGGAGAAGTGAAACCAATAAAAAATCTTTGGATTTCCTGAAAATTTTTGTATTTCAGACATGTATGGATTGGATGTGGTTTCAAACTGACTTATAAATATTTTTCACTCTCATATCTTTCATTTATATTTTGTGTTAGGAGTTGAAGTGACCTAGGGTGGAAGTTGTTCAATTTCTTAGAGCACTGGTTTTTAGAGTTCTGAGAAACCCTCCAAAAAAATGGTTTAGGAGTCAAATAGCCATAACTTGTATATCCACCATAAAAATTGATGATCTTATATGGAATACAAGTTATGCCTATGTATTCTAAGATTCCTAAAGCTTTTTTTATAGAGATTTAGGGATCGAGTGGAAATCAGTTTCCCTAGGTGGACATTTGGATGTAGCCATCTACTATCTAATAGTAGAAATTGAAGTTATGATTGAAGATAGGTGTTGAACCAAAGGGTGTACCTTTGGATTTAGTGATATTTTGGATGTCCCTTGAAGGTAAGACTCTTGTCTAGGATAAAATAAAAGTGGTGATAGTGGTTCCTTTGCAAATCTAGACCTAATTACCCCATTAGGTCTCTGGTCTTTTTCTTTGTTGACTCCCTTGTTGATCGAATAAGAGGAAACCAATTTAGGAGGTTTTGGATGTCCCAAAAGGGTATGTGAAAATGGTCTTGTTTTTATTGGTCCTTTAGAGGAATTTAGGGGTATGTCCTACAAACCAATTGGATAGGGCTACTAGCCTAATTTAGAATTTGTGAAGAAAATGGCAATAAAAGTATTTTCTAACCTATTATAATGCATAATTTGGATTGATTAGACCATTATGGGATTAAATGTATTGGGTTGGAATAATTTTGATTTAGGGGAAATTTGAGGGTGATTCAGTGTCAAAAAGAGGCCCTTAGACCCTTAGTATAAGGGAGATGTTTTGAAGGAACCTCCCATCCTTGTCATATGCTTTGTAGAGGTGGTTTAGGAGAGTATCATGAGATATTTTGAGAGTCTGTCTTAGGTTGTGAAGTCTTTCATATTTACCCCATCCTTAGAGGACAATAATGTGTGAAGGGGAAGGATACCTAAGTTGTGGAAGGCTCTGCATCAAGTGGTATCAGAGAAAGGGAAAGGAAACCTTGGGAAGATGAAGTTGTAGAAGAAATGGAAGAAGGAGAAGAAGAACTTCCTCAAAGGAAGAAAAATATGAAACTTGAAAAGATTGTAAGAGAGCATGTGGTAAATAATAGAAAGTTGAGAGAAGAGATGGATGAGATGAGGGGCCAAATGAGAGGAAGGGGTGGTGAAGACTCTAGAGATGGTGAAGAATGGAATGATGAGGAGATCCAAAGGAAGGAAGAATATGACATTCTTTCAGAGTAGAGACCCCTCCTAAATGCCCTATAGTCCATGGAGACAAGGACTCTGGATGAGAAGTTAAAACTTCCAATATTTAGTGGGAGAATGGAACTAGACTTGGTCATGGACTAGATTGACTCCCCCACAAGCTTCTTTGAATTTTAAGACATTCTTGAACACCAGAGGGTGAAGATATCAAAGTCAAAGTTGAAAGGATCTTCTTTGACATTGTGGAATTTCATACAAGATGAAAGAGAGAAGGAAAGGAAAAGTAGAGTGTCTACTTAAAAGATAATGGTGAATTTGGTGAAAGGGGAGTATGTACCTAAATATAAGGTACAAATCTATTGAAGAAGATAAAACCTTAGGAAAAATAATATGAACATAAACATATACACTGAAGAGTTCATAAAATTGTGCATGAAGTCCAAAACAAAGGAGATAGAAGGAGAAAAGTTGGCTAGATACGTGTATGGGCTAAAGTTCTCCATTTAAGAAGAGTTGAACCTACACACCCCTGGAAGAATACAAATATGTTAACAATATGCATCAAAAGTGGAGGAGAAGTTAAAAAGGAGACATGATCAGAATGAAAGAGGAATAGGTTGATAGAAAAGGGGAAGGAGTCCTTTTAAAGGAAGAGGGAATGGTTTTGGTTCCCATGGTGAATCAAATCAAGAACATCACAGAGTTGAAGGTAAAATAAATAAGGGTAACTTCAGAGGAAGGAGACCTAACTTCAAAGGAAGGTCACAAGGGAGAGGACCTATCAGATGTTTCAACTGCAATCATCAAGGGTACATGGCAAATAGATGTCTAGAAAAAGAAAGCATAAGATCCAAGAGAGAAAGGAGAACAAATTTGGTTCAAGAATCAGACTGTCAAATAATTACATCATATCAGAGTGTGAATGCTCCATATGCTTATGCCTACCCTAAAAGAGGAGAGGCCTCATATTTAGAAGAACAATAACTACTATTACAATAACTACCAAGGAGCCCCATAAAGGAATTCACTCTTAAGGACAAATTGTAAATCAAGAGCAAAGGGGTACAAAGTTCTGGTTGATTTTGGCTCTACTGAGACTTTTGTATCACTATAAATGATAGAGAAAATAAAAAGGAAAAGGATACCTCACCCCTATCCCTATAAAGTCTCATGGATCATCCAGGGTCAACAAGCCATTATAGACGATCATGCTTGGGTGGAGTTTCAAATAAGGTCCTACAAGGATAGATTATTGTTTAATTTAGAAAATATGGATGCTTGGTATCTCCTACTTGGGAGACCATCAAAATATGATCTCAAAGCACACCATGATGGCTACTATGATGGATTTATAAACACCTATTCTATCAAAAAAGATGGGAAAGTTATAGTATTGTTTCCTTTGATGGAGAATGAAGAGGAGCCTAAAGGAAAGGAGGCTAAGGCATTGGTGTTGGATGCAAATGAGTTCATGAAGGAAGTTACTAGAATATGAATCTTCTAAGCATTGATCCCTGTGTATCATCAAAAAATGGAAGCACTTCCATTTTGGATTGGTTTATCCCTCCGAGTAAGTGGTTTGGGGTCATGTTAAATGCCTTGAATGGGTCTTTGACTTGGATCTTGGTTTTCCCATGTTCTGCCCTATTTCCCACTTCTCTCTGGCTTGTTTCTGGCATCCTATTCTGCAAATTGGAGGTTCTTGACCTCAGGGTCAAGGTTGAAATTGACCCTAACCTATGTCAAGGTTGACCTTGACACTAACCTAGGTCAGAGTTGACCTCAACCCTGACCCAAGGTCAAAATTTCAAGTTTCCAAGGTTTCTTGATGTCGGGCTGGAAAGTTTTAATTCCCACTTCTGGGTCGGCTATTTCAGTCTCTGAAGTAACAAATCTTGAAAATATATTTAATATAGGTCCACTTATAGGGGTATAGGTCTAATTGGAATTTAATTCTCCTATGTAGGCCTCTCTAGAAGATTGTTCCCTAGATTTGTATATAAGGAAGCCTTCTCCTCTCATTTTCTCTAACTATCCAAGAAGAAATATCACCTAGACCACTTATGCACATGAAGCATAATCTATTGAAGGATTCATATAAATTGAAATAATTCAAAAATTTAAGCCTTCAAGCATTCAATTCATCAAGGAGATCCATTGGTAGCCATTGAAGGATTCAAGTTCTATGGAGCCCTCTTGTTGAAGATTTCTCCATCCACATCCATGCGAGCTTCTTCCTATTCCAAGATTTATTCAAGATTGGTGTTGAAGATCTAAAATAAATTTATTTGAGACATCCTAAATCCTACATTCTACATTATACATTCATTTGGATCATACATACATGTGGATCCAAGGATTCAAATCCTCCACAAGGGTTTCTATATATGCAAGGTGAATTTTTTTATTTACTTTGTTTATCTCTAAAATTTCAATTATATTTTAAGGTTAATTCCAAAATTGGGGTTTGACCAAGGCAAACCCCTCCCCCCCAACAAAAAAAACCATTTTTATTTGAGGTATAGGTACAGGACAACAAATTATAGAGTAGATTCAGATACCCTTTTTGGCCAACTTTCAGGATCCACGAACAAAATTTCTATCAGAGCAGTGCAGGTCAAGGTTGACATTTTTGGGTACAATTGCGATCTAGCATTGGGTCAAGGTTGAACTGACTCAGAAAAGGAAAATATTTTTGGGTTTTCTCCATCTCTGTGTTTTTTTTCCAGATCTGGTTGATGAATTTCCCAAAACCTTATACAAACACCAAAAAACAATAATTTCCAGATCTACTATATTTTGAGGTTAGTACTTGTCTTCAACTCATTTCAATTAAGGTTTTAATCAATTCAAATCTATTACATACTTCATCCATAATTTGGGAATGTAAGGCTTTCTTCTTTCTTCTTATTTTCGATCGATTGATGCATTTGTGCATTAACCATTTTTTTATGGTTGATCAAAGTGGATCTTTCCTTTGTGAAATTTGGGGCTAGGGGGAGAATCTTATCTTCCCCCAAAACCTTTAAATACAACACAACCCCCATTTATTCCTATACATACAACATATAATACATTCATTTTTATGTCTTACATTTTGGTGAATCCGGGATAGACAACTCTTTCATTTTGGTGTTAGATTTACATTTCATGTTAGATCTTTGATGCATATTAGATTAGCCTTCTTTTATTTTCTTGAATTTACAAATTATTAGTTTAGTTCATTTACATTGCATTGGTGTATGAGTTTTACTACCTCTAGTCCTACCTATAATATCCTGGTTAGAAGAAGTTGTCGACTTATGGGTTATTTTGATCCTGAGACTTCCTCTCCTTTCCATAGGATCCTGGATGATAATTTGATTACTCATGATTCCAATCCTTCTATGGAGAATAACTCTTGTTACTCATCTCATGATGAGGATGATGCTTTAAGATTTCCTCCTGAACAAGTCCAAAAATTGTCAACTGAACTTGATAAATGGGAAATTGGCTTATTCAAGAAAACCATAATCAAGATTCTAGTCAAGCTATAGAGGCTCTTAAGAAATTCCTTCATGATAGTGATCAAGGTGTTAATCTCTTGTATGGTATTACTCATATTGTGCATTTAAATGTTAAAACTTTAGCTTAAGAAGCTCAAGATCTAGGATTCACTCTTTCTGTCAATAGTGTGGAACCTTCTTCTATTCCTTTACCTAGAAATCCTACTTATAATCCTCCTTTAGTGACTAAATCTCTTACATTTTCCAATCCTCTAGCTTCAAATCTTCCACTTCCATATCTTCCTATGAGTGTTCCACCGGTGTCTTTACCTACCTCACAACCTTCATAGCATAGTGTTCCTTTTACCTATTCCAATCCTCTTCCAACTGTGGTTCCAATTGTTCCACCAGTTGTGTCTTCTATTCCTGCCACTTCCTACACTTTTCCTAGTGTTCCTAATGTTTCTATGCCTCCTATTTCTTCTAATGATTCCACAATCATTAGTCTGGCTCAAACTGTGTCCTCTTTACAACAATAAATTTCATCCTTAACTCAATCTAAGTTTAGTATTCCTACATGTGACATGGGTTTCCCTTTATCCCTAGACATTATTCGTGCTCTTTTCCCTCAGCAAGATGATATACCTCATCTTGAGAATTACAATGGTAAGGGAGATCCTGTCACTCATGTTACAACATTTCAAATCCTTTGTAGTGACTATTCTCATGACCATAGGATTTTAGCCAAGTTGTTTGATAGAATTTTTTGTGAGAAGGCCTTGCAATGGTATTGTTCCTTGCCTCCTCATTCTATTGATTCTTTTCCAAAAAGTTGCTAATACCTTTATTCAATAGTTCCAAAATAATATTGGTCTACAAGTGTCCTTAACTGATTTGATGCATTGTAAACATAATACTAAATAAAAATTGATTGAATTTATTGGTAGTTTTAAGCATTTGTATGCTAAAATTTCTTATCTTGTTCTTGATATTGATATTCAGCATATGTTTATTTAGAATTTGCAAAAGGATATTAGAGATAATATTATGCTTACTAAATTTACCTCTTTTCAACAACTGTGTGCAACACATCATCATTATCAATTAAAAGTGAGTCAATTTGAGAGTGACACTCCAATGGCTCATGTTCCAATTGATAAGAGTGATTCTTCTCCTAATCCCAACAAGTTTCAGAAACCTAACAACTATGTCAAGATTAATAAACAATCAAATGTAGTTACTGATCAAGTTGTTGCATCCAACAATGCCACTTCTACATCCACTCCTTTTCATTTAAATCATATGTTTACTCCTCTTTCTGAATCTTTACATTATATTATGAGTAAATTGTTGACTGCTAATATGATTACTTTACCTCCTATTCAACCTCTTCTTCCTACTATGATGGCATCAAAATCCTTTGATCCCAAAGCCTTTTGTTAATACCATCATTAGAATGGCCATGATACTGAGAGTGGTTATTGTATAAAACATAAGCTTCAAGACTTAATTGATTCTAATGCTTTATCTGTTGATAATTTTGATGGTAATGAGAACAAATTTGTCTCTCCTCGTAATCAAAACCTCCAAATCTATACAAATCCTTTACCTACCCATGATACTAATACCATTATTCAACCATCTTCTGTGGATATTGTTTATGATTCAAAGATGAATGATCTCAATCATATTATTAACCATGTGGAGCATGTTGTTTTGTCTCAACCTATATCTCCACCCTAGCCTCAATCTCAATCTCCTATTCAAGTTCCTCCATCTCAACCTCAACTTCAAGTTTCACCTCAACCTAAACCAAAACCTGAATCTAAACCTTCAAAATAACCTAAGTATAAAAGACCCAGGGAACTCTCAATCACCTTTGATGACCCTGAGACCATTAAAGCTCCTGATGGTCCCCTCTACATTTATGCTAGGATTTCTAAGATACCTATGTGTGCTTGTCTTGTTGATCCTACTTCCTTAGTAAATGTCATCACTGAAGAAAACCTTTTTATGAAGAACTTACAATGTGATTATTATGATATATCTGATGTATGGATCCAAACTTGTGGTTTTCTCTATTCATCCTTTGGTTCTATTAACTCACTTGTTGAACTTCATGGTAAATTTGTGGACACTACCTTTGTTGTTGTCCCTACTTCTGATCAATTTCAAGTTAAGCTTGGTTTGCCTTGGTTGACTGCCATGCATGTCGTTGCTTCTCCTATCCATAAGTGTATTAATTTCATTCATGATGAAGAAGTGAAAATCATTAATAATAATTTATATCAACCTTCTAGGCCTAGGTATTGTGCTACCCTTGACTTCTTTTGGCCTTCATTACCCAATTCATGTTCTTCTCGACCTGATAACCTTTTTCGCTCATATCAAGCCTATAAACATCACAATATTCTTGAGTTAAGAATGTCTCAAATAGATCTTAACCATGGTCTTTTGTCTATGCCTTCTATACCACCTTTATCCATTACTTCTAGTTTTGTTAATCAAGCTCCTAGTGTTTCTTTTCAGCCTACTGAGAGTCATACTAATCCTGCTATAGAACCTGTGAAGGAACTGGTTTTTGTTCCTCCTAGTTCTCAACATATTTCAAACAAAAAAAAAACATAACAAATATGCCAATGAATAGCATAAGAAGCACCAGGCTCATGCTAGGGCCCATGCCTCTATTCTTCAAAATCCTTTACCTTCTTTTGACCAGCCTATGCTTGATGTGTTGGAAGAAGTTAATGTTAATAGTAATGTTAAGATGAATGATTATGATGATTCTATTTGCATCTTAGATTCTATTTCAATTAATCTTGAGGAAGAAGATACTGTGGATGATCCTATTGATGCTAATGATGAATATGAGACTATTGATCATGATATGGATTTACCTCATATGCTTTCCACACAACTGATAATTAAACCTAGTATTGAACATCATGATTCTCAAGAGGATCCTTGTGTGGAATTGACTATTATTATTACTGTATTGGATATAGTCCCTCTTGCAAGTTTCCCACCTTCCCTAAATGATATAGACTAAGATGGGGAGAGTAGGTGATGTGCTTGATTGGCTTGTCCTCCATGGTAGCCTTTTATGTGTTTGCCTATTGTATTCTGCTTCTCCTATACTGTGTTTGCTAAATGTTTGTTAGATTCTTTTATATGACTCTCATTACTTTGTTGGTGCAAGATGATAAAGGAATCAAACCTGTTGTACTATTCCTCTATATGTATCTCTCTTCTTCTATGTATTGTTTTCATGTTATGATGTACCTATGCTATTGTTCGTAAATGTTTTCCTTGTGTAGTCCACTTGGATTTGCGACATGGTAGCACTGATTCATTTTGGTCTCCATTTTGTGGTCTGAAAAGACTCTTCTTTGTAACTCTTGTGTTTTCTTTCCTCCATTGTGATTGTTGTTCTACTTTCTTTGCGGAATGATGTCAATTCATTTGCATATATATATATATATATATATATATATATATATATATATATATATATATATATATATCATACTGACCCCACGGTAGGTAGATCCCTTCTGTGTTCTTTGTATGTTTATGTGGTATTTCTCTTGATTTGTTTTTTTTTTAGGGCATCTCGTAGTGGAAATGTAATCAATGGAGTTGTTTATGTTTTTGTTAAAGCCATTGCTCCTATTAAAGTGTTAGCAATGAATTTAACATGAGGGCATACACTCTACTCACTTTTTGCACACATGCACTTTCAAAATATTTTCCAAACTTAAAATTTTTCTCTCTTTATGGATTAGAGACTAATCCTTAAAGCCTAGATTTTTTGATCCCTTAAGGATGGAAGGTGTCCTTAAGACTGGATCTCTCTATGTTTTGACTTTGCTCTTTTGGAATACAATATTCCTACTATTAAATCCTTGATGGGTTGACTAGTGAGTAGCCACATTCACTAGGCAGTTCAAATCCATCTTTCGAGTTGCACTTTTTCCTTGTGTGATTCACAATGGGACATAGGTTCTCATTGGGTGAGGTAATCACACCCTATCTCTCTTTTTCTTTGACTAGTGATGTATCTCTTATTGTAATCTTGGGGTTGACAAAGACTTGAGTCCCTGGGGGCTTAAGGATTTCTTTGTCCCTTTGATTTCAATAAGATTATCTTTTCTTTATGGTCTCCTTTACCAAGAGTTTGCATCGAGTCCATACTCTTGCTAAAGTGGGGGCTAAATGTATCATTGGAAAATTGAAGCACTTCAATTTTGGACTGGTTTATCCCTCTGAGTAAGTGGTTTAGGGTCATGCCAAATGCCTTGAATGGTTCTTTGACTTGGATATGGCTTTTCCCCTATTCTGCCCTATTTCCCACTTCTCTCTGGCCTATTTCTGGCATCCTGCTCTGCAAATTTGAGGTTTTTGACCTCAGGTTCAAGGTCAACCTTGACCCTGAACTAGGTCAAGGTCAACCTCGACCTCGACCTTGGTAAGAGTCGACCTCAACCCTGATCCAGGGTCCAAATTTCAAGTTTACAAGGATTCTAGATGTCGGGCTTTGGAAAGATTTAATTCCCGCTTTCGAGTGGGCTATTTTGGTCTCCAAAGTAATGACTCTTGAAATTATATTTAATACAGGTCCACTTCTATCGGTATAGGTCTAATTGGAATTTAATTCTCCTATGTAGGCCTCTCTAGAAGATTGTGCCCTAGATTTGTATATAAGGAATCCTTCTCTCATTTTCTCTAACTATCAAAGAAGCAATTCTCACCTAGACCACCTATGCACATGAAGCATAATATATTGAGGGAATCATCTACATTAAAAGAATTCAATAATTCAAGCCTTCAAGAATTCAATTCATCAAAGAGATCCATTGGTAGCCATTGAAGGATTCAAGTTCTATGGAGCCCTCTTGTTCAAGATTTCGCCATCCATATCCATGCAAGCTTCTTCCTATTCCAAGATTCATTCAAGATTGGTGTTGAAGATCTAAAAGAAATTGATTTTAGACATTCTATATCCTAAATTCTACATTCTCCATTTATTTGGAGCACACATACTTTTGGATCCAAGGATTCGAATCCTCCACAAGGGTTTCTATATATGCAAGGATAATTTATTTATTTACTTTGTTTATCTCTATAATTTCAATTATGTTTTAAGGTTAATTCCAAAAATAGGGTTTGGCCAAGGAAAAACCCTCCCCACCAAAAAAAAAAACCATTTTTATTGTAGGTACATGTATAGGACAATGAATTACATAGGAGAATCAGATACCCTTTTTAGCCAACTTTCAGGATCTGCAAATAGAATTATCATCGGAGCAGTAAAGGTCAAGGTTGACAATTTGTGGTACAATTGTGCCTTGACATTCGGGTCAAGGTTGACCTGAATCAAAAAAGGAAAATATTTCTTGGTTTTCTCTATCTCCATGTTTTTGTTCCTGATCTAGTTGCTAAAATTCCCGAAACTTGATACAGACACTAGAAAGCATCAATTTCCATATCTCTTTTTTTTGAGGTTAGTACTTGTCTTGTATTCATTTAAATTAAGGTTTTAATAAATTCAAATCTATTACATACTCTTCATCCATAATTCAGGAATGTAAGGATTTCTTCTTTCTTCTTATTCCTGGCCGATTGATGCATTTGTGCATTAACCATTTTTATGGTTGATCAAAGTGGATCTTTCCTTTGTGAAATTTGGGGCTAGGAGGAGAATCTTATCTTCCCCCAAAACCTTTAAATACAAAAAAAACCCCATTTCTTCCTAGACATACAACATATAGTACATTCATTTTTATATCTTACACCCTATTCCAAGAATCGTAGGAGTGTATAGGGAAGAAGGTAACACAACAAAGAAGAAAAGATTTTATAGATCCTACAGTCCAACAAGTACTGGATCGGTATAGGGTCATCATTTCAAATGGGATATAAGGTCTCTACCTCCTATCAGAGACATAATCCATTGCATATACTTCATCACTATGTCTACTCTACGAAACAAGGCAATGTACATGCTCACACCCCAACGAAATGCAGAGATGTCCAGACAGATTGAGGATTTTCTAGAATTAGGGTTGATTGGAAAAAGCCTGAGCCCTTATGCAGTGCCTAGAGTCTTGGGACCTAAAAAGGAGGGAGCTTGGAGACTTTGTATAGATTCAAGGTAAATCAACAGAATAACCATGAGGTATCACTTTCCAATTCCTAGGATTGAGGATTTACTTGATTGTTTGGGTGGTGCTAAATACTTTTCTAAAATTGATTTAAAAAGTGGATACCACCATATTAAGATAAGGCCAGGGGATGAATGGAAGAAGAAATTTAAGAGATGAGGGGTTATATGAGTGGAAAGTTATTACTTTTGGCTTGTCCAATGCCCAAGTACATTTATGAGACTTATGAATGAAGTCTTAAGGGAGTTTATAGGAAAGTTTGTTATTGTCTTTTTGGATAACATACTAATCTTCAATAGATCAAAGGAAGGGGATATAAAGCACTTAGACATGGTCCTAAGGAGGCTACATGAGGATTAACTAATGATCAATTTAGAGAAATGTATTTTTATGCAGGAGAAAATCACATATTTGGGCTTTATAATATCTCATGGTGAGTTGAAAATGGATCAAGAGAAGGTGAGTGCCATACTTTCTTGGCCTACCCCTATAAAAATGAGAGATGTTAAAAGTTTCCATGGATAAGAAAATTTTTGTAGGAAATTTATAAAGGGGTTTAGTCATGTTTGTTCTCCAATGCTTGAAACTATAAAGGGGTAAGAAATGTAAGTTTTCATGTAATAAAGACGAAGATGAATCTTTTAATAAGTTAAAGAAGAAGGTTTCTCAACAACCTGTCCTTTCTTTACCAGAATTTAACAAGATCTTTGAGGTGGAGTTTGATGAAAGCCACTTAGAAATAGGAGTAGTTCTCAGTCAAGAAGGTAAGCCCATAGCATTTTCAGTGAAAATTTAAATGAGGCAAAAAGGAGATATTATTCATATGATATGGAAATGTATGCTTTGGTTCAGTCTCTAAAGAAATGGAGACAGTGTTTAATGCCAAAGGAATTCATTGTATTCATTGAAAATCAGACCCTAAGCTTCATTGACTAATGAAGGGTGCTCCCCTTAATGCCACAAACACATAACAGAAATAGAGAAACAACAACAATTTGCAAGAATAGAAAATGGGCTTCTTATTATCTCCACAAATGTGGAATTACAAACTTTCAAAATTACAATATGCAAAGCCACATGGGCATTTCACTTACAATATTTTGTAGGACAAAGCCTCGAATTATTACTCAGATCCACCCAGAACTACCCCGAACTGCCTAAAACAACACTACGGGCCTTCTTTATATAGGCAATTTCCACCGCCCGAGAAGGTTCCATAAATTTAGCCCTTAGGGCCGACCAAACATAGAATTATTTTATTTTTCAATTTAGTACATCAAAGTCGGCTCAAAATAACTTTTGAAACCCGAAAATTTTGAAGGAAAATTATTTTCTGCTATTTTAGGTGACCCAACTTCCGGAGACCATAAGTC
>MU228128.1:1041572-1056999 GCA_018584345.1 Thuja plicata | reverse complement strand
ACATAATATCTCAAAAGTACCCTGATTACAAAATCAGGTGCTGAATATATAACACAGGATTCCACCGATCCTCAAAAGTACGAAAAGTCTCACTGATAGTCAAAGCATGTCTAAGTACATAATCACTAAAAGTATAGAAAACACTGAAAGTATAACAAAATAAGCAATGAAACAAGGACTGTCTGAGGTGGGTCTCACATGTATTATATCTTATATTTACATGAGATTTATGATTATTTCATGATGGTTATGTATATGTTATGATGTCATTTTAATTATGGTTTTCTAACAATACTGACCCTATATCTGTATGCACATGGATAATTGTTATGTTTTGGATTACTTTTTGACATGTTTGGTATGGTATGGGACGGAGTCGTAGTTACTTGCTTCGGCGAGATCCACATGATAAACTGGTCTCAACCATTGTTTGTTATATCACATGTATATATGTTCATCTTTGTGATGATAGGTTTGAAGGTACCCGACTTCGTCTTCCCTGAATTGGGAGTGAGTGTCCCATATCGTAATATCTCAATGGTAAGAGAGGAGAGATAATATTCAGGCCTAAATCCCCACCCTAAACCCATATTTGTCTTAGAATTGGACAAGAATTTGATTGACTATCCTATCTAAATCTATCAAGTGACGTGAATTCATGAGCCTTTTTGTGTGTTCTTATGTGTATGTTTTAGTTGTTCCTCTATTTAATTTGTTTTTCAGATAAGATAGTTTTCAGTTGGATTAATGATGCTTTTGGCTTGATTTATTTAATGATTATTTATGGTTAAGATTAATGTTAATAATTACACCTTTAATAAGGTTAAAACATGTATATATTAAATATATGGCTATTTAATAATAAAATATTAATTAAATGTCTATATTTAATTAATTATTAAGTCTTGATTTAAATAATTGAGATTTAATAAATGTTAAATCCAATAATTTTAATTAACTGTGCAATTGAATTATTAAGCATTACTTTAAGTTGCGTGATTAATTGATTTATTTAAATAGAAATTTTTCATGCATTTTTAACTATGATTTTGTTTTCTATATTGTAAAGTTGAGTTGTGCATTGATTTAAGTGAAAATTGAAAATAAAGAATTTCTTTTAATTTTTAATTAGATAATTAATATTTCATTAGGGTTTCACTTTTCGAAAACCTAATTGCCTAGTTTTCTATATCCTTGAATTGAAAGCCATTTTGGAGGTTGTTCAATCAGGGAGAAGGAGAAATCAGGTGATTGGAGATTTGTTGAAAGCTTAGGAGCATTTTTAGATTTGTGAATTGCTTTGGATTTGGATTTGGTTCCTCTCATCAGTTACTAAGGTAGGATCTTGATCTTGATAATTCTAGCTTCCAGATCCCTGTCTTCTATGCATCTAGAATGCTAAGATCCTTTGTTTGAATCTTCCTTGTTTGTTATTATGTAATTTTATTTATTAAAATTAGAAGAATATGTTATTGGATCAATTCTATGGATTTTCTTTCATGATTGCATGCCAGATCTGTATTTTGGGCTTAAGTGTTTCATTTAATTTCTTTGGTTATAAATTGGGCATCAGGGTTTTCATTTGGAATGTTTTAGTTTTCAAATATTGGCCTTAGGGTTTCAGATCTGTGGAAAATGTTTACTTTTGTTAGAAATTTATGACTTTTTCCAAAAATTGGTTAAGAGCCTTCAGATCTGTGAATTCCCTTACCTTGAAAAGAAAATTGCACCCTTACCAGGTTCCTGTCAAAAAACCGGGTCCAGATCTGCATGTAAAGAAAATAATAGAGATCAATTGCATAGTTGAAAATTATCTTGAAAATAAAGATTAATATTGAATTTTATTGTTCTTGCCTTGTTTGCATCAATTACATGTCTTTAGAAAGATATGTAATTATTCGTTGAAGATTACTTTCTTTTTTGCCTTTTTATATAAAATTCATATGTATTGATTAAAAATTTATACCTATGGTTTTGCCCTTTGGTTTTGGAAGGAGATTAATTTAAAAAAATGGGTGCTTGCTGGAAAAAATACAGACTGGTGTAAAAGAAAATATTAAAAATAAAAGAGATTTAATATTTGAATGCATGTTAAAATTAAACTAAATTAAAAAAAAAGGTAATTAGAAGAAAACAAGTAAAATAAATTCTTCTAAAAACAATTTTAAAACAAAAGTTTTGGTGGCGGGGGCCACAACCTCCCCTAGCCACCGCCACAGGTGTACCCATGGGTACCAACCTGTGGGCCCTACGAGGTGTACCGCAGGTCGCAGGTGACCTGTGGGTGTGCGAACCTGTGGGCCCCACGAAGGGGACCCCGGGGGGTGTAGAGCCCACGTGGCCAGCGGATGCCCTTTTTAAAGGGGCTACAGAGATAGGGTGGGGTGGGGCTGAGACCCCCCCTCCCCAAACATATGTTTTATTTTATGTTTTTTTTAGTTTTAATTTAATTTAATTTTTTTAATGTTATTATATATATATATATATATATGTGTGTGTGTGTGTGTGTGTGTGTGTGTGTGTGTGTGTGTGTGTGTGTGTTAGTTAATTATTATTATATATTAAAATTTTTATTATTATTATTTATTATTTTATTTATTTTTAAATAGTTTTTTTTTAATATATAGTTTGATCATAATTAGTTCATTTATCTTTGAATGTTTTTTTATTTTATATATGGGGTTTTATTTAATTGATTAATACTAGTATTTACATTAGGAGGTAAAATATTGATATAAATATTATATTTAGACCTTCTTTGCATGTTGTAATTATAATTGAATTTTAGTAATTATGTAATAGATTAATTTATATGTGTTAGATTGTATAAATTAATCTATAGGGGCTTTAATTTGCAATTTTCCTTGGGAATTAATTATAGTTTTGTTAGTAATTTTATTAGATAAACTAATTTTCATAGTATTTACTATAAATGGGTTTATCACTAAGTTTGTTAGCTCTTTCTGGAAATGTGTTTATCATGCCCTGATGTATTTTTGTGTGATTATTGAAATGAATTGTGTATTCTTTCCTTTGTGAAATTCTATCATTTTGGGTATTTGTTGGGGGTGTTAAGTTAACTTGTAGGATGTAAAACTAGAGGTTTTGGGGTTTTTTTGTTTCATTATGGTGTCCTTTGTGTTTCCAATGCATGTTCCATATGATGTTATTTTTGCTCGATTATCCTTACCCAACCTGGTTTGTCTAAGTTGTGTTTTATAATCTTGTGAGAGTACTTTGAGTTGTTATGGTTATTTGAGAGCTAGTGTGTTCCTGTATGGGCATGAAGTAGTGTTGTGATCTATGATATACCTTCATGATTTTATTATGAGCCTAGGTAGGTTAAGTAAGTGTATGGAGGGAAAGTGTCTTGCAATGAGGGCCAGGGCCCTAAGTGGCTACTAGGGTAACTCATTGGCAAGTTACTTAATAAGTGAAAACATGAAACATTAAAGGGGTTTTAAAATGAACTAATAAGATGTCTTAGTCTCTACCCATTCCTTGAGTGTTATTACAGGTTAGGATGGGAGTTAGGATCCTCGTCTTTAGAAAAGGATTACTGAGCCACATAGAGTCACTTGGGGGCATGGTCCAAGGAGGAATACTAGGGTAACTCAAGGGTAGACTTATGTGATGAAATTTCCCTATATACAACTTAGGTTATCCTACGTGTGTCATTACCTCTAGCATTGTGTAGATTCCTTATTGTGATTTAGAGAGCTTTGAGGATCTTCCTATGCATTTATTTATGATGTTTTGTATAACTTTGATGTTGCCTTCTTGTTGTATACCCATGTGAGTGGGCCTAATATTATCTCCTCAGCATGGTGGGAGTGGACCTTTGGTTCCACGCAGTCAAGTGGTAGTGATTCTTATTACCATTGAGATCTGATGGTTCTTCTTCATGCTTCGATGATCCTTGTTGCAGTTTTATCTTCTTATTCTTTCGGAGACTTATTCAGTTTTATGAGTTGCATATTTGTACCATATGTGTATATTCGTTAACATCCTTTTAGAGGATGTGTTGTATTTTATTGTTATGTATTATTGCATACCTTGCGACTTGTGTAGTGGATGTTGATTCATGTATGTATACCTTGGGTATCAGTTGTATATGTGGGATTATTATATGAGATGTATATTATTAGATTCGGTTGATATATCGTTTATGTTAGTTCTTTATAGTCATTCTTCATAGATTAGTTTTCTTAATTAATTCTACTTCAAGGAACCCTTTAGATTTGTAACCTTTATTGAGTTGTATTTATGTGTATGGCTTTTATCTCATTGTGTTGCTTCCACACTGTTATCATTATTGATTGTAAACATTTAAAAAAAAATTGTCCTGTTAAATTAGTGCCATGTTTAGGTTAGTTCTCTTGGGTTTCCTGGTGGGGCATTACACTAAAAATCAGAAAAATTCTTGAAAAAACCTATTATCATGGTGAAAACATGGCAAACCTGAAAAATAAGTTCATCCATTTGTGAAAACCACTTTGGTGGTGCATTAGATAAGTACCATGGTGAAAACCTATTTCAGGCACCATGTGTAGTTAGATCCATGATTTATTAGGACTATCCCATACACTTTTAAAACCTCCAGTTTCCATATATATGCAAAATTCCTACCTAGTCCTAATTCGCTTTCCGCCAATTCTTCACTTTTCAATAAAGATCCATCACCAAATTTCTCAAATAGTGAGCTTCATCCCATGACACTGAGGTTTTTCCTAGTCATAGTGATCGCAAAATATTCTTCACAAATCAAAATTAAGATTGAGTTTCTAAGCTATTATTTCCTTTCACAGCTATTGCCAGTGAATGTCCATTTTGATATCAAATCAATCTTTGCATTTCAGGATGTATCCTTCTGACATTGGATTATCAATCCTCCATCACACACTCATGTTCATAGAAAGAACTTTGGAATGAATGACTTCTTGGTTACGATGCCTTTGTGTTGATTTTATCTTTGTGTTTCAGTAGACCTTACTCATGATTGCCTTGATCTTCAATATCTTGGTGTATCTTGGATGGTGTCTATTAGAATACGTGTCATTTGCGATATGATATGTTTGTGATAGTTTTAGTACATTTTTGTTGGATTTACAATTATGATTATTCATGCCTCACTAGGGGAAGGATTTTCACACATACCACCAATCCCTAAACAATATTTGAGTGTGCTAAACCACCACATGAGTGTCATTGAATTAAGTACCATCATGACTCAAACTCTACATCTATGTTCTAGAATTTATCTATTTATCCGAGAGTCTAGTCCACGCAAAGGAATAATGTCATTTGTGTTTTCTAACACATGGTGCATACCTCATTTTGTAATATTAAACTAGGGTGTTCTCTCTAATATATACACAATATAATCCCACAAAAATCATGTAGATAGGATACATTTTAGTTAGGATCATATTTCATTTTACCTTTTGCAAGGTTACTATTTATTTCATCTCTCCTAAATCTAGCTGAATGATCTTATTAGTTATAATTGATACACACAAAAATAATCTCTCATTTTGAGTCCTCATTAGTTACATTCACTTAGGTCATTTTGTTCATTTCATTTTTTATATTATTATGTTGCTAATGAGTTTAAGTATTGACTTCAAATTCGATTAAATAGTCACATAATAATATTCATTTAGATGCAATTAATCTTTTAGGTTCACTAGGTGCATTATCCATTTATTATCTATAGCATTAATCATTAATCCATTTATATTACCTTTTATTATGAACATATTGTATTAATCATTATAATTCATTTACACTACATTGTAAATCCACTATATATACAACATTTACATATATTCATTGTCCATCTCATACCTCGATCACATGATACATCCATAATCACAAAAAGTCATAACATATGCATATCTCTGTGTATCCCTACATCACAAATACATTAGGATCATCATATAGTATAATATCACACACATCCTACATCATAGATGTCTATAACAAATCATAATCCATTTCACAATGCATATGCATATAGGAATAAAAAACATACACATCACATAGGACCATCACAATTATGTCTATATCATCATGAAAGAATAAAGGGTCCAAGGTCTATAAATACATCAAAGTCTATAAAATATACATGTATATATCTCATCATACATCTAAGTGTCATTGTATATCCAAAATCTCAAAATGCATATAAAAAATGACTCGCAAGGAATCATGATGTTGGTCATGAGGATGTCTCTACCCCCCCTGTCCCATCTCCCCCTCTGTCCTGCAGAGGTCTCATACCTATTGAGGCCTGCAAAGCTTCCCCACCCACAATGTGAGTAGTAGATCTCTCACTATAAATTGTAGTCGTCTGACCCTCAGGAGTGAACTCATAGTATGAATGTCTATAATAATTCATCTCTTGGACCACTTAGGTCTCCCGTCTGTGTGCTAAAAAGACATCTTGTACCACTTGCATCACCCTTGGTCAAGTGGTAGCCTATACTACAATCTCCCTCTACCCCTATACTCCTCTGACTGCCTCTAGAATGTGTCCCTCTCTTTTCTCACCCCTATAGCTCTATCCTCATAGTATCCATCTCTCACTGCATCCCCTCCATCTACTCCTGCCCTTCTATGCCCCTTGTGTGATTCTCTATGATAGTAAACTCTCCAGAATCGACTTGGTCCTATAATGTGTCTAGAGCATTCTATGCACTATTCGGTTGTGTTATCTCTCCTGCTAGTAATTCATGAGCTCTAGACATCTCTACTTGTAAAATCCCCTCTGATGCCTGGGAAGTCTCTAATAACCCCTGCAATTATCCTTCCTCTATATGTAGGCTATCCCGCTCTGCGACCATAGTATCACATGTCTCCTGGGAAACATATCATGGAGGTGGTCCTTGTACTATAGGTGCTTGTCATTGTACCTATGCAGGAGGAGGACCTTGTACCTATGTTGGAGGTAGCCCCTATACCTATCCTTGTCCCTATCCTATAATTACTACTGGGACCCTGCCTATTGGTACATCTACCTTCGCTCATCGTATCTCAGCTGGTACCCTCGGATGTGCCCTACAACCCCCNCCTCCCCCACCATCCCCTCCATCATCTCCTCCATCATCTCCCTCATCTCCCCCACCCCTAGCACCATCCTCTCCTACCCCTTACTACTCATCTTCCTGAATCAACCCTGGGATAGTCAACTTGGTCGGCGCGTGTCCTATCTACCACTATGCATAGACTAGAGTCACTCC
The DNA here is from genome assembly GCA_018584345.1 of Thuja plicata. Lineage (NCBI taxonomy): Eukaryota > Viridiplantae > Streptophyta > Pinopsida > Cupressales > Cupressaceae > Thuja > Thuja plicata. Next base: position 1,049,758 of record MU228128.1, on the reverse strand, counting down.
TAAATCCTGAAAAAATCTAGCCCCTACTTCCATGCCAAAGGTGTCATCCCAAGCCATGATGATCTAGCCCCCCAAATATCCACTCCAATCTCCCATAAAGTCTCCATCTCGTGTGTCACTAGTGGATATGGGAAGGAATCTAGCACTGCATCATATATCCACCCAAACTACCAAGAAACTTGTGATGACATGTACCATGCTATCATATACATAGTCCACCCAATCAGCCAATAATTAGTCTATGAAAAACTATGGTAAAAGAAGTCCTCACAACCATCATCTATATAAGCCTGTTGTTGTTGGACCTGGTGTAACGCCCCGCCAGGGAACCCAAGAGAGATTAACCTAGAACATGTCACTATGTGTGCTGAATAATTTTTTTTTTTTAAAGTTAACATAAAGAAACATACAATCATGCAGAAGCAATTACCATTTATACACATGTCTTACACTCACATAGGTTACATGACTCAAGGGTCCCATGACGTTAATTACTTAAAGAAAAACACAACTAACATTATAACAAAAGATTCCATCTGATTAAACATGTCAAATACAACTTACATAACCATAAATACACACCTCATGGATAACCATGAAACCACCATGAACTCACATCCACTGCACATGTCGCAGGGTATGTGGTAATCACTCTAAACTACTTACTATTACAATATCCAGATTAGGTATCACATGCGATACTCTAATACAAGATTACAATAATGAAATTACATAATAAATGATGAAGGAACATAAAGAGCTCATCCGTAAAGAAACCATCAAGCACCTAGTACAAGGACATTGAATCTCAATGGATAAAGAATCACTACCACCCATCCATGTGGAACCACAAAGGTCCACCCCACCGTGCTGAGGAGATAACAACAGATCCCAATTGGATATCCAAAACCTACAAGGTATAACCACTAAGCAAGGGATCCTGATAGCTCTCTAATATAGTGTACTAATCATCATAAAAAGGTAAGACTCACTAATCTAGAGACAACTAACAACATAGGAAATCTAGCATGTGTAAAGGAAGGTGTCATCATGTAGGTCTACCCTTAAGTTCAGCCCAGATAATCACAACAAATTTTGGCACCCAAGTGACCATACACGGAGCTAATGTCCTCTCATACTAACAAGGCCCACTAACTATGTCAGATACCTCACAGGGAAACTAACATCTTCTCCAAACCATCTTAGCCTATACTAGCACTCAAGCATGGGTGAGGGCACATCTTATTAATTCATTTTAATATCTAAAATATGTCTTTAGTTATCACTTATTAAGAAACTCTACAATAAGCAGCCCATTAGTCTCTTACGGACACAAAACTTATTGCAAGCCACCTCCTACTACGCATCTAGGTAGCCTACCCTAGGCTCAGAAATCCCAACAGATCTAACATAGGTCACAACCCTAGTGTACCACAAATCAGTATCCCATACAACAGGAACGGTCACACATAGGTACACACTTAGGTACATAATCCAAAGGGTCTTCATAGTCAGTTTAGGGTAATATCTGATAACACACACACCATGAAGTAATAGAAAAGATAAACACTCCCCCTAGCCTCTGTATACATCCTAGGTCATCTAATGCCCCAAGTAACAATGTATACAAGCACAAGAGAACACACAGATGCATAAGAATCAAAATGTCTTAAAAGACTAAAAAATGAACATATAAGCATACGATCATTGATAGTTAACTTAAACATACACTCCGCTTAATCAATAACTTAATCCAAAATGATTAAAGATCAATTATTAAATCCATTTAGAAACTACCTCTATCAGTCAAGTAAACTAATCAACATAATCATCAATTAAATCAACTAGTTAACTATTCCTAAAGTCTCAACATCTCCTCAAAATCATTAAATCAAGTATTAACCATTCAATTTTAAACAATAACCCATTCCATTAGAGTAGTTACTTTATATATATATTAATGGATTAAATGATCTAATAATTAATATATCAATTCAAAAATTAATAACACAACTATTAATTTAAATCAATAATCCTCATATTAAATTCAACTAAATACTATGTATTAAGTAAAAACTACTAATACTAATTACCCATATTACCTTTAATAATAGAGAAAAATAACTAACTTAAAAATTTAATAAACTAAATTAAAAATCATGTTAATTACTAAATTTAAAATATCTAATAATAAAACAAAAGAATTTATTTAATAATATCTTATTTTAATAAAAATTAATATTAAAAAAAACTACTAATAAATTAATTAATAAAATAAAAAAACTCAATTAAAAAAATTTAACTACATATTATATATGACGTGGGGGGGGACCCACGTGGGTTCCCAAACCCCAGCGCACTGCGCTGTCCTTTAAGGATAGTGGGGGGCCCGCAGGGTACCCTCCCCCTGCGCAGTCTACGCAGTCCCTTAGGGGACAGTTGGTAGGGGGGCCCACTGCCTCCCTCCCACGCGCATGCACAACGCTAAAAAAAAAAAAGAACTTTTACCTTTTTTTTTTATAAAATTTTATTATTAATTAAATTGAAATATTTGGATATTATGATTTAATTAAATATTTAATTGAAAAACTATATAGTATGTGCTTATATGATTAATTAAATAATTAAATATTTGGTTGCATGCGTTATTGTGACATAAATATTTAATCTATTTAATTAAATATTTTATTAATTACATGTCCATAATTGTGTTGAAAAAGTATTTCAAATTCAAAAGATCTTAACTTGTAATTAGGAGTCTAATTTGAGTTGTGGAAATAAAGCATATTTTATTTAATTAAATTGGATTTACTTTCAATTTTGAAGTTGAGTTAAACTAGGGATTGACTTGGGAGTTGTCATTCACCTTTGCATGTTTTGGAAAATTTGAATCTCTTTAGGGGGAATTGGTCATTCATTCTCACAGAATAGGTTTTTGAGAATTAGAGAGCTCTTGGTGATTTGGTGGTTTTTGGGGAATTGTAGATTGTTGTGGATTTTGGTTGCTTCAAAGTTTCAGGGTTTTCTATTGCTTGTGTGTGTGTGTTCGGATCTACATTGTGCCAGATCTGTGGTTGAATTGGGCTTGAGGGTTTCAGATCTACATTCATCCTCCAAGCTATATTCTTTTGTTTCTTGCATTGGATTAAAGGTAGGTTTCGTTTGCCTTCGTAGATCAGAGGTTTTCTGTGATTGTTATAATGCTTGTTCTTAAATTTGGTCTTTAGATTTCTTAAGGTTGTATTTATGTTTTCGGGTGTTTCTAGAAACCCTAGATCTCTATTTCTGTCATTTTCTATAATCTTAGCATTGTAGGGTTATGCTGTCAAAATTTTGGGAAGAAATTCCCTTTAGATCTCTTAGAAAACAAAAAAATTAAACTCTCTATATAGTTATACTATAGAAGAAAATTAAATTTATGATTAGACGATGTTTCGTTGTTTTGGGAGTTTTTGAGAGGCTTGGATTTATTGTTTTCATGATTATGTATTCTTTGGTATATTACAGTTATGCTGCGAAAATTTCATATTCATATCCCTCATAAATCTCCTATAAATTGAAAAATCAACCTGCCACATAGTTTATACTATAGAGAAGAAATAAATAATCTCCTCCTTTATAAAATCCCCTTAAAAATTAAATCAAGAGGAAAGAATCAACCCCCTAGTTTTAATATACAGACTGGTGAAAATAAGTAATTAGTAAAAGACAAATGAAACAAAAGTAATTATCCTTGTTTCTTTTTCCGTATTTTCGGAATTCTTAAAAAAAAATTATTCAGCACTCATAGTGACATGTTCTAGGTTAATCTCTCTTGGGTTCCCTGGCGGGGTGTTACACCTGGTGACTCCATGACTCACAACTTGTATAAGGAGTCTAGTCGAACCCCTGCATCTCACCAAATGTCCTCTCCCAATGACCAATGGAATCTATCAACTCGTACTGAATCAATAGTCTGTATCTTTAGGCGTATGAATCATACATCTGGAACGTTTCATGTAGTCTAATAGGGTGTACCATATTGATATGCTCCCATGCCCATCCCAATAATAAATTAACCCCAACTCTAAAATTCCCACATCTCTGGTAGGCACAAATATGTAGATCATAGTATTACTGCTCATGGATAGTATATCCCCAACAATATCTCTCTCCCTCATCCTCTAACTTGGCATTCAATACTCTTACCTATCCGAAAGGAAAACTATGTGTTACATGATCAAACATCATTCATCCTCAAATCAGACCATCTAGATACAAAGCCACTCGTCATAACCATGGTCACACTATCATCGCCACCCTCGAAGATAACCATTTTCTATCAGTAGGAATCTTCTCATATGAATGCCCAAAGCAGGTCTCTTTCTAGGGATCTGATCTCTCATGTACGTAATTGGTAATCAATCCCCTAATAAGTATGTGGTATATCCACCATACGTCGAAAAGGGTGATCGTAGCCTCACTTGTGAGAAAATGAAAAATTGAAGTAAGACTATGCCACCTCTTGATCAAGGCAGTCATGAGCGCATTATACACTCTCAATTGTAGCCACAAATGTACATGATTTAATCTGCATAGCGCCACATGTCCTCATTCCACTGGTGTCAATTGCTCGGCTAACACCATTGTATCTATCCATCTCTCATGTGAACTAAATGCTTATACAACCTATTGCATTACACTTATCAGTTCCTCTTAAATAATTAGTCTATCTTGGGGCATCCAAACATCCTCCTATCCCTTTTGTCTTGCTCTCGCATACCTTCCCCTACCTTTTTTTGGTCAATCGACACAGATGCTAATTAACATACGCAAACAACAATCAACAAATATTTCGATCCATGATTGGCACATCCGGTATCTTCCACTGTTCAACCTTGTTGACCTTCATTTGCATAGATGACTATCCATTGATAGTCGTTTGTGTTCCCCTTCTTGTCATCTCTGCCCTGACGCCCAATTTTTCTCCCATAAATGACCCTTAAAAACATAAAATGCAAAATTTCAAACAAGGGACTAAGTTTGGTTAGGGTACTCACTGGTGGTCCTATGTTGGCTGAGCGTTGATGTATCCAGATGCTCTCTCCTAGCTAAAATTGCTCTCATGGGTCAGTGCTTTCTCTCTTTTTTTCTGCCCTTTTTCTCTTCGTGGGTGAAAGTGATTCCTTTTGGGGCCCTCATGGACTATTTATAGCCCCCCCAAGGCCCATTTTCTATCTTGGACCCTATTTTTAATCCCATTCTTTCCTATCCATCCCATAAGTCATGAAATTGTCCATTTTTCTTCTCCCTCCCTTCTTCCTTTCTTTAAATAAAATTCCACAAAAAAATATTTTTCACATTATTTTCTTGAGGGAGCACAATCTGTCGCCTTTGTTGCTTTAAGACTTTCTTTCTCTCTAGGGAATCTTGTTTCTCCTTTTCTTTGACGCGACACCATCCTTGATGCCACATCAAAGAGAGAAAAAATGTAGATGCCTAAAATTGATCCATAACATTATAGTTATTTCTAATTAATTAATTATATTTGTAATATTTTTCCACTTATTTAATTAAATTTATTTAATTAAATCTGGTTCATCTTTTATGGTATTTAAATTTAATTTAAATACCTTTCCCCTAAATGTAATAAATTTTATTTAATAAATTTAAATGCCTTTCCCCTAAATGTAATAAATTTTATTTAATACATTCTCTCCATTGAATCTCTGTTTTAAATAAATTTTAATTAATTTATTCCCTCCACATTCAAATATTCAGCTAAGATATGATTAGTCTAAATCTAATTTGGATTAATCCTAAATCTAGACCTAGATCCTACCTTGGCCACATCACTCTCAACAAATAAGCCTATTAACTAATTAACTAAGGTTAATTAGGCTAATTTTGGATTCCTACACCTATTAGTGCTAATTATTTTCAATTTTCAAAAATCACCTTTTCAAAGATTTCTAAAAATTCCTAAATAAGGTTTCTTACAACCTTGATGACAACTTCTTACACTTTCTAAAAATGTCTCATTGGACCAAGTCTATGACACCTCTTACAAGATCTCTTACATTTGTACTTGAATACACATTGAATCATCAGATCTCAAGTTGCTCACACGTGTGAGAAAACATGGACTCTTGCATGGCTTATGTGTCCTTCATGTGGAACCTATGTGGATGCCACATGAGATCCACCTCACCCAAGTCCTCCAAAATCTTATAAACAGGAGCCCTACCAAGAGCAAATCACGCATCATTTTCCATATTAGAGTTATCATGCTATTTATGTTTAGAGCTATTTTCATTCATTTAGAGATTTTGACTAACACTTTTAGTAATTGTTTGCATTTAACATAGTAGTTGCTTTTCATTCATAGTTCTTATTTTTTGTATTCAATACTAGGATCTTGCATTTTTCATTCCTACTCCTCATATTTGCATTGAATGCTTAAGGATAATTATTAATAACTAGTTCTTGAGTTCATTCAATATCATATCATTGAGTTTTGCATTTAGTATCATTTCTCATCATTTAATCAATAGTGGGATTTATATTTTGTGTTGGGAGAGCACACCCACATTCCTCTCTAAGATAAAATCAACAAGTCTTTGGTGCACTTGTTTGGCTCATCAGAGGTTATGTTAGAAACTATTTTGTAGTTACAATCTTTATGAATATGTGTAGATTAGATATTTATAAATAATGTTTTCATATATGAGCTTGTTCCACATAGGTAGGTTTTCATCATACGCATATGGATACTAAGTTTCTTGGTTATTTTTGGAGGACACTTTCGAGGAAACTTAACACATAATTGAAGTTTAGTTCAGCATTTCACACATAGACTAATGGACAGACTGAAGTTGATAATAGAATTTTGGGTAATCTACTAAAATGCTTGGTTGGTGAGAAGGTAGTTAATTGAGATTTGGTTTTGGAAAAAATATGATTTAGCCTATAATACTTCAGTGAATAGGAGTACTGGGAGAACACATTTCAAGATTGTTTATGGTTTACATCCTAAAGAAGTAGCAAAATTGAGGAATATCATTGTTGAAGAAAACAGGAGTGCTGAAGAAGAAATTTTTACTGATCATATGAAGGATTTGCATGATAGAGTGAAGAAACATTTGGAAGGTATGAATGATAATTATAAAGAGAGATCTGATAGGAAGAGGAAACATAAGGAGTTTTAATTTGGTGACGAAGTGATGGTTTTCCTGAGAAATGGTAGATTTACAGTTGGTACCTATAGTAAGTTGAAGATGAAGAAGTTTGGACCTTGTAAGACCTTGATAAATTTTAATTTAGGGAATGCTTATGAGGTTGAGTTACCAGAGGACATAGACATATCAAGTATATTCAACATAGAAGACATGTATAAATATCATCAATCAGATAGAAGTGAAGGAGATGGATCAGAGAGTGAATTAAAGTATCCTAAGAAACAAAAGGAGGAGGTTGAATAGATCTTGGATAATAGAATTGGTCGAAGCACTAGAGGATAACAATATGAAGAATATCTTGTTAAGTGGAAGAACAAACCGATTGAGGATTCTTCATGGATTCTCAGGTGGAGTTAAACAGATTTGGTTTTCCTTCATCATAGAAAAGTGAGAGGATCACTTTTCAAATAACCCCAGGTGTGTGATGTGGGAACATCTTGGTTTTCATTGCAATCTTGCATCAACCAAAAACATTTAGTTTTTTGTTCCTGGTCACCAATTGTAGTGTTTCATGTCATGGTCGAGTTCTACAGATCCTTTTTGGTTGTGGTCATATATTTGTGTTCAAGAGATCACTAGGAAGTGTTTCCAATGATTGTAACTCATTTTAAGTTATCACACCCAAGTTATGTTGGATCCTTTGGTTGTGTTTATAATGTGTTCTTCATGTTTATGAATTGGTCAGTGTTTGGATCTTCAGTTAGATTTTCTTAATCAACGGTGATTATGGATCATTTTCCTATGTGGCTACATGTTTGGCTGACCTATTTGTATGATTTTTCCTTTTGATTTAATCATTGATTTTTAATCTCTGTCTTTACAGATGGTGTGCACTCCGCTAGTGTAGTCTGTCACTTAGTGAATACTAGACTTTTATGCATTGCTGGAAGCATAACCTTTATTCCATTGGTTCTCTGAAGTCTTTGGTATGATCATACAGATGATATCAAGTTGACATCAATGACAATA
>MU228128.1:1014986-1040914 GCA_018584345.1 Thuja plicata | reverse complement strand
ACCCCTAGTCTCTTTCTCAGGTACTCAAATGTATCCTTGGGCAATGGCTTGGTGAATATATCAGCCAATTGTTCTTTTGATTGCACATATTCAAGCATCACCTCTTTTTCTTGGACTTGTTCTCTCAGATAATGATACTTGATGGCAATGTGTTTAGTCTTCGCATCCATGACTGGATTCTTGGAAATATTTATTGCACTGGTGTTATCATAATAAATAACTACTGGCTCTTTGATCTTCATATGCATACTTTCCAGCAGTTGTTTGATCCATGCAATATTTGAGCAGTTTGCAGTAGCAACAACATATTCTTCTTCTGTAGTAGACTGAGAGATGCATCCTTGCTTCTTGCTAATCTATGTGACAAGTCTGTCACCCATAAAGAATGCTCCTCCAGTTGTTCTCTTCCGGTCATCAAGAATCCCAGCCCAATCAGTGTCGGTAAACACTTTTTGTTCAAATTTGCCTTCTCTTCTATACCATAAGCCAAATTCCTCAGTATTCTTCAGATATCTTAGTATACTTTTTACAGCAGTTATATGTGATTCCCTGGGGTTAGCAGAAAATCTAGCAACAATTACTATTGCATGTGCAATATCTGGTCTAGTGTGTACAACATACATGAATTTTCCTATCATGGATCTGTATAGAGTCTGATTTACCTCTGTTGTCTTGTCTTATTTTTTTAATTTACATCCAGTAGCCATCAGTGTTCCAACAGGTTTGGAATCTTCCATCTTGAATATTTTCAGAACCTCTTTGATGTATTTGGATTGTATAATGAAAATACCTTCAGTTTGTTGAATGATCTGCAGACCAAGAAAGAACTTGATCTCTCCAAACATAGACATTTCAAATTCCTTGCTCATCTCATTAGTAAATGATTTGCATAGCATATCATTGCAGCCAAATATGATGTCATCAACAAATATTTCAGAAATCAAAGTGTTAGCATTAGTATCTTCTTTTAAATACAGATTACCATTCTCACTAGTCCTTATGAATCCAATACTTATTAGATAGGAATGAAGTCTTTCATACCAGGATCTAGGAGCTTGTTTTAATCCATACAATGCTTTGTGAAGTCTACATACCATGTTCCTCTTGTCTGGATCTACAAACCCTTATGGTTGTTCAATGTATACCTCTTCTTCAAGTATTCCATTTAGGAATGCTGACTTGACATCCATTTGATATACTTTGAATCCTTTATATGTAGCATAAGAAAGTAAAATTCTTATTCCTTCTAGCCTAGCAATGGGTGCAAAGGTTTCTCCATAGTCTATACCTTCCTCTTGTACATACCCCTTGCATACTAGTCTTGCTTTATTCCTTGTGACTTCTCCATTCTTGTTCAGTTTGTTCTTGAATATCCATTTTGTACTAATGACATTCTTGTCATCTGGTCTTGGTACAAGTGACCATATCTTATTCTTTTTAATATATTCAATCTCATCATTCATAGCACTTACCCATTCTTCATTATCTAGTGTAGCATTGATAGACTTTGGTTCAAACTCACAAATTAAGCAATTTGAGTTTAAAGACTTACTCCTTGTTCTTGTACCAACTTTATTATCTCCTATGATCTGGTCCTCTGGATGGTTCCTTCTTACATATCTTGTAAGTATAGGTATAGCTCTTTGCATATCGGCTTGATCTTCATTACCTTTCACATTATCTTGATAATTATTCTGACCCTCGGTAACAACATTCTGACCATCGGTTGCAACATTCTGTTGTTATGGATTTATGCACTGTTGCTCGGGTAGAGTTGTGGGTCCTTCACAATATACAAATTTATTGTAGTCTTCAGGTTCTTTTGTGCTGTCCAGCTCATTCTTTTCTTCAAATTCATCAATATTTACATTTGTACTTTCAACTATTTTTTTAGAAGCCTTGATTAGACATTTAAAAGATTTTCTTTTGGTAGAATACCCCAGAAAAATGCCTTCATCACTTTTGGCCTCAAGTTTTCCATTTCTATCATCTTTTAAGACATAACATTGACTTCCAAATATTTTGAAGTAACTTACATTGGGTGTTTTACCATACCATAGCTCATAAGGAGTCTTCTTTGATTCCTTTCTTAATTGTACTTTGTTAAGTGTGTAGATAGCAGTGCTAATAGCTTCCCTCCAGAGGATCTGGGTGATGTTCTTCTCTATCATTAGTGTTCTTGCACAATCAACTATTGATATGTTCCTTCTTTCAGCAATTCCATTTTTCTATGGTGTTCTTGGTGTAGAAACCTATCTTTTTATACCATTCTCATTACAAAAATTAGTGAATTCATCTGATATAAATTCTCCTCCTCTATCTGATCTCAATCATTTTAGATCCTTACCACTTTGTTTCTCTATCATAGCTTTATGCCATTTAAACATCTTGAATGCTTCAGTTTTTTCTTTTAAAAACATGACTGTCATCATTCTAGAATAATCATCAACAAAGAGAATAAAGTATCTATCTCCATAATAGCTCTTTGTCCTCATAGGTCCACATAAATCAGTATGGGCTAATTCTATAATGTCATCAGATGTATGGGTTTTGCTTTTGAAACTAGACCTTGTCATTTTACCTCTTTGACAGTTTTTGCACATGATGTTGTCTGGCTTTGTCATCGTCAGTAAGCCTCTTACACTTCTTTTCCTGCTTATCTTCACCATGTTGTCAAAGTTCACATGAAACAACCTTTTGTGCCACAGCCATATGTCTTCATTTCTAGTCATCAAGTAAGTGGGGTTAGTATCATTTAGATAGAATAAATTACCTTTGGTCTGTTCACCGGTACCAATCAGTGTTCCTGATTCATTGAAGATCTTTGCCTTCTTGTTCTCAAATGCTACTTTATGACCTGAATTATTCAGCTGAGAAACACTCAATAGATTATAATTCAATCCTTTTACCCAATAAGCATTTTCACATTTAATCAGGTTATTCAGCATTACTGTTCCTTTACCTTCGATTTGACAAGGAGAATCATTTCCCATTCTTACTGTACCACCTTTGTAGTATTCAAAAGTTTCAAACTTTTCTTTGTCACCGGTCATATGGTGAGTGCAGCCACTATCTATAATCTAGATATCATTTTTTCTAATCTTAGATATGAGTGCAGTTTCTTCATACCTTTCATCTTCATCTGAATCATCCTTCATAGCTACAAACACTATCTCAACATCATCATCCGGTTCTGTGTCAGTATCTTCATCTTTTCAAGCAGCTAGATAGCTAGCCTTTTTTCCCTTGTCCTTTTAATCTCGGGTATCACTTATTTCTGATCGTTGATAACCTCTGTAATCTTTGTTATCACCTCTGTTAGATTTCTTCTCAAAAGATCTGTTATCACTTCTATCATCTTTTCTTTTAGGACATCTTGCAGCAAAGTGTCCAATCTCTTTATAATTAAAACATACAAGTGGTAACTTACCTTTGTATCTACCTTTGCCTCTTAGCATTCTTCTTGCCATGAGTGCTTCAATTTCATCTAGATCTTCTTCTTCACTTTTTCTTTCACTGTCTTTTCTAGATGAGTGTCTTTGACTAGATTTTCTTATTCTCATAGAAGACTTGAATGCAGACTCTAAGCTTGGTGAGACACTATTTTCAAAGTTATTCATCTCAAATGAAATCAGTCTACCAATCAAGCTATCAAGAGTGACTGTATTATTTTCTACTGCTCTCATTTCTTGAATAGAAGAGAATCTAATAGCATATATAGGAAACAAGGTTCTTAGGATTTTACTTACCACTGTCTCCTCTTCAAGTGTACCTCCAACACCTCGTATAGCATTGACTGCTTCTTTTATTCTAGTGTTGTACTGTGTGATGTTTTCACCTTCTTTCATTCTAAGATCATCAAATTTTACTCTAAGGCTTTCTTCCTTGGCTCTCAGAACATTTGCATCACCTCCATGTACAAGTTTCAATTTGTCCCACATTGTCGTTGCATTTTTGCAATCTTTGACATCTTCAAATTCAGCATCAGAGAGTGAGGCTGAAAGTTCTATAACCATGCAGTTATGTTCATGCTTTACTCTTAATTGATCCACTATCAATGGTCATGTAGGCAACACATATTCAGTTTCTAAGTATTGAGTAATGTCATTGCCAATACCTGATAAGTGAATCTTTATCCTGTTTTTCCATGAAGCAAAGTTGTCTTTGTTCAACTTGGGCACATCTCGTCTATTAATCTTGGGATCTTTCACTTAGGTCTTGAAACCTTCCTTCTAAGCACACAAGCTCTGATACCAATTGTTAGTAATAATTGAGAGGGGGGGGTGAATCAGTGGCCTCAAAAATTAATCCAATTTAAACTTTAATCCACCAATCAATACTTATCAAATTATTAAGTCCCAACAAGATGCATGCCTTTGAAATATTTGAAACAAATAATTGTCTGTCGATTTACCTTGTCTGTCATGTTTCTCCTTGATAACTGATAAGTAGTAAACTGTATTTACCGATACTCAGTAAATATGTAGAGTATACCAGGCAATCCATAAATGCATATGTAGAATGTAAAACACTAAAGTAATTAACCATACACACATAACACAAGGATTTTAACATGGAAACCCTGTTAAGGGAAAAAACCACTGGGACCGGTATCCCAAAATTTCACTCTTCTGAAGAGAGCCCTGTTAGGAGCCAACCCTATTAAAGGTTACAAACACACTATTAAGTGAGACCTTGTTATAGGATTTTCAATACATAGGTTGTCACTAAGTATCTGGGATCTACGCTACCATCCTTGAATCAATCTCATGACTGTCAATAGGCTTTATGCAAAATCTTACTACCATCCTTAAATCAGCCTCCTTCTTAGACTGTTAATAGGCTTTAGGCAAGACCGGTGCTACTATCATGAGTCAACCTTCTGGTAATCTGTTAGGATATACCTCAATTACAAAAGACTGTTAAGTCCTACTCTGTTAAGAGACTTTAATGCTTCAATGGTTAAACTGAAACAAAATGACTTGTTTCTAATACAACTGAATTGCAGATTTTTAGATCTATTTACTTACAATATATTTCTGATCAATGTATCAATTCAATTCCTTTGTACTTAACTCTTTCTTCTCTGTGATGCTATGATTCACTATCCGTCAGTGTCTGTAAAATTCTTTAGCTCTCCCTCAGCTTGATTGATCAGGACTGCATGAAGTTAATCCTTCATCAGTTTCTCTTCAGCATCTTCTATTAGTTCACTCCCCTGTGTATCTGATTGCGTATTGACCACACTGGAATGAATTATGCTTTTCTCTTAAATAGACATAATTTTCCTTACTTCTAGGTTCTTTGATTCTTGATCTTGGCATGAAAAACAATCCAGCCAAATTGATTTATGGCTTTAACTCCTGATTTATCTCGTAGTTATCTTCTTGCCAACTACACAGATCACTTACTTAACTGTGGTTGAATAAAACAAATAAAACAACCAGTTAAGTCTATCCTTTAGCTCTACCAATTAGATATTTTGTCATTTTCTGATCTCTCTATTCTGTCGGTCAATTCTGTAGTTCGTCGCCGGTGACAACTGCCAGTTTCATCGGTGTCGCTTCAGTTAGCTTCGGGATCTCCATCCATCGGGCATCATTGGATCTTTGTTCGTCAGGTAACACTTTTTTACCTCGTCGGGTATCATGTGATTCTTCTTTGTCGGGCAACACTGTCTTCTGCTCATCAGGCATCATTGTGACTTTAATCTCTGTCTTTACTGATGGTGTGCACTCCACCAGTGTAGTCTGTCACTTAGTGAATACTAGACTTTTATGCATTGCCTGAAGCATAACCTTTATTCCATTGGTTCTCTGAAGTCTTTGGCATGATCATACATATGATATCAAGTTGACATCAATGAAAATACAAACCATTAAATAATTTAATGTCTTGCATCATCTTCAACTTAATATAGTCAATAATTTAATCAGTTATATGTCATCATTTACTTCTCAAAATATTTAATTTTCTCTAGTGTAACTCTTGCTGCAAGGTTGTATTGTTCATTTTCTTGGACCCTCTTACCTTGACTGTGTAAGGTAGAGTGCAGAGTAGATAGAGTGGAGGAGGTAGAGGTATGCAGGATCCTTGGACATCATGTATCGGAGAGGGAGTTATATTTGGATAGGCTAAGAAAGGAAATCTCAAAACTACACCACCTAGGCCCACTAGATCAGAGGGTGGAGGTAGCACCAACTAACTTTTTTATTCTCTATTCTATACTTTATTTTGCATATATTTTAAGAGATTGCAAGCTTTGTTAGACAAACACCATGATTTTGTACTATAACACTTTTTGAGATATATATTTCTTTATTACTATGAATATTTTTGAGATATATGATGAGATGAAAATTATATATGCTTATGATCTATGTACTAACATACTATCTATGCAGGATACATGAGTGTGTCAAAATACTAGACCATAATGACTATGAGGACCAATGGAAGAGATGCTAGTAATATTAATAGGTCAAGAAGAGATTTAGATTTGTTAGGTGGGAAATGAAATGACATTGAAATACATAATTCATTAAATACCACATTCTTTTGAATCTTCATACATTGAGAAAAAAAATTTTAAGATCTTTGAGACACTTTTATTTACCAAAATAGGTATGTTCACATCATCATATTGATAGATCAAGATGGGATTTTCCCTTTGCATTTAATAGACACTTTAAATAGACAAGAAATGTTCACATCCATTTGATAGAGTGGACATTAAGGGTCAAGGTATGTGCAGCAATCACAAGTATTATAATTTTTCATAGTGTTTCATGCATTAGATACTTTGCTCAAACATAAATATGGAAATCATAGACTCCCAAAATACATATCCTCGAACTTTATGAAAAATATCTCACAAAAAACAATAAAGGAAAATAATCCCATGAACCATCCTAACCTCTCTAATCACTTGTGGATATCCTTTAAAAGCTTAGGAACATGACTCATTTTTATGCATGTGTTATGTTTTTTTAACAATGACATTGATAGTGATGATGATATCTAGTTTTAGGAAAGAGGTACCTGATATAAGATTGACCCATCTGATTTCGAGTATATCTATCCCCTATATAAGACATGATGACCATATGACAAAAGGATTGATTATGAATTAATTAATTGATAAAATAAGATGACCAATTTGATTAAGGACCCTTTGATAAGTTTGTCAGTTGATCCATGATTTTGTGAAGCTTAGACCTGTACTGTATTTGACATATGTTCAATGCATCCTGATGCAAAAAGATTGTTTTATTGATGATGAAAAAAGAAGGATTTATTGCAAATTCTATTTTAGGTTTTAATGCTTTTTTTTAGATTTTTTTCTATGACTTTTTATGTTTATGTTTTATTTTTTATGGACATTTTAATTTTTATTTTTATTTTTTAGAACTTTTTTTTTCAAATCTTTTTTTGGATTTTTTAGTACTTTTTAAATATTTTTTTGGATATTTTCAATCTTTATATGAATTATGATATTGGTTTTGTCCCCAGTCAAGATATTGGACAACTTATTATGGGACTAACTTGATGGACTAACTAACAATAGGATAGAGGATAAGGCTGACTCATGGTATTATAGAGGATAAGACTTACTCATGGTATGATAGAAGATAAGATTGGTATAAATGATTAATGAATTTAGGCCACTTATAGTTATACAAGTCAATTATTATGAATGTATGACATGAATAGGAATGTGATATTGGTAGATATATCAGTCAAAATGAGGGTAGACAGTGGAGCAACAAGCTTTACGCATGACACCAGATTGCCTAGTTTTCATGATGATTCTTTCTCAAGGAACCATTGAAGTGGTTTTCACAGTAGGATGACATATTTCTCTTATTTTTCTGGTGTAACACAAGAAGCTTGTTTACCATGTTTTCATCCAGGTAGTGATTTTTTTTGTATTTATTTTTATTTTTTATTTTTTATTTTTAAGGACATTTTTGAAAAGGAAAATTTTGAGAGCTAAGTATAAAACTTACGAAGGTGCATGCTACTGATAGGTTCAAGTAGAGGCTTTCCTTTTGGAATGGACAACTCACAAGTGTTGGATTATTGAGATGTTATTCAGATTGTGCATATATGTGCTGACATTAATGTTTTATCATTGATGTCAACATATTCCTAATGTTAGTGATAGTGTTCTTGGTATGTTTAGTCAGATGATTTTTGTGGTAAGGCTACTATATTAAAGATCTAATGCTTTGATTGTACAGTTGTATCTAGGGATGCATATACTTGATTCTGTTGAAGTAACAGAGGTTTGGATGATAATTTGAGAGAGTTGTGATGGATTGATCAGAGATAGATATTTTGGTTATTTAGTCTGTGATAGTGTTTTAGTATTTGGATCGGTGTGGATAGGTTTGGAAATATTCTTGGTTTATAACCTGGTGGTGAGTTAAGGACATGGATGTGTGTCCTCATCTTGAGTGGTTCATGATTTGGATTCTGGAAAATATTTTTCTTTTATGATAGTGGTTACTGATTATTTTTCCCAATGAATAGCGTAGAGAAGTGAATGAATTTTATAACTAAGTTGTTGTTGATGATGTCTTGGTATTTTACGTTGATTTCTGATGTATCTTGATCATGTTCTATTTGTGTTGCTGGATCACATTGGATTATGTGATTGGGTTTGAATATTTTTCTTGTGGCATGTTGATGTTCTTGGTTGACTTGGTGATGTAGTGTGTTACAAAGGTTTGTGGTGTGATTTATGGATCTGGAGTGTGTTTGAGGATATTTTTATGGATTGAACTTCAAGGATGTTATGGATTTATTTTATGTCTTAGTAGACATTCAATGGATCATATAAATTATTAAGATGTAATGAATTAATAATTTTTAATTAGGTCCTTGGCTGACCTAGTTGAGATAAATTGATGTAATGTGTATATATGTGTGTGTGTGTGTGTGTGTGTGTGTGTGTGTGTAATTATTTGTAAATGAAAGAAAAGAGTGTAATGGACAGAGTGTGGGATGCTGAAGAGAAGAGGTATGAGTGGAATCTATAATTGAGGCAGATATTTTGTGTATTTCATTGGAACTATTTTGGCATATCAGAGATGTTATTTGTCAATTCACGAGTTTGGATAGTGTGTGCTCTATGATTTATAATTATAGATTGTTGTAAGTCAGTGAGCCTTCCTTGGGATTGAGATCCTTGTTATATTTTAGTAGTGAGCTCTAGGTAGTGTCCCTAAATGCATTTTCATTCCCCTTTGTATTACTCTTTTTTGGTTGTATTTCCTATTTTGGAGTTTGCCCTAAATTTTTTTGAGAAGATTGTCTTTCCTACGCTCAGAAGGTAAAAAAATCTTGTGCCAAATTAATTCTTTGCCTCTGAGAATGATGTTTTTGCTCAAAACCTAGTTGAAAATGTTAAAACCCTAAGCCCTTAAGTAAATTTTGTTTGAAGTTGTAGAAAAGCCCTAAATTTCTCAAGTTTGTTCTATTTCTGCATTACCTTTTTGTGACTTATGTCTAAGCTTATTTTCATGTTCTTATTTCTTATTCACTAAGAAAAAATGAATATTCTTTATAATCTGGAGACTTGGCAGAAAGCTTTGGTCACGTAGTCTCTTGAAAGAACAAAATATATTGAAATGGTTATGAGACTTAGCGTAGACCGTTGATTTGAAGATAAGATATGATGGTAGTCATGTTGTCTCCTGATGAAATTAGAGTTAGTTATTTTATTTGTCAACTTCAAGATTTTCTCAGTCGTGTTATCTCCTAAAGTAACCTATGGTCATGAGTTAACCTCAAATGTTAAAGTTTCAGTGTTGTCACCAGGTCTCGTGATAAAAAATAAGTTAAGTAAAAGAACTGGAGATTAAGCGACAACTGTTGATCAGAGTTTCAATCTAATGGCAGTCGGGAAGTCTCCTACTTGTAAGTATGGTACAAAAATAATCAAGTGAAATGGAGATTCAGTGGTCGCTAAGTCTCTAGATGGACCAAAGGTTAGATGTCAGATTAAGTAATAGTATTGTCGTGCAGTCACGTGAAGGATGATGAGTTACGTCAAAATTTAAGAGATCAGGAAACAACCATCCGATGAAGATGAAATCTAACGGTAGTTGCGTGGTCACTTGATAAGATTGAAAAGTCAAAAGTGATCAAGTGATTAAGAGACTAGAGAGAGTTGGAAATTTTAATAGAATTACAAGGCAGACTAAAATTGTGTCTGAACCTTTGTAATATTTATCTATCTAATGTATTTGAAGCTTTGAGAGATCAATAAAATATTTTGCAATCTCTTTTCTGCATCTGAATTGTCTCTTTACATTTTTGTTATTGTTCTTGTGTGTTTATCTGTAAGGCACTTAAGCACATTGATCATAAGGTGATTGTGTTGTTACTTTTAAGTTCCTTCAAGGAAGGATTAAATTGTTTTAAGTAGTCCAGGGAACATAACATTAGTTTGAGGATTAGATGATAAGGTTGTAGGGAGAGGATAGTTTATAAGGTATTATATCTTTATTGCAAATGTTTTGTTGATCACCTCACTATGGATTTATACAGGATATTGACTCATAGCCTAAGGATTAGGCCCTGGTTTTATGTTTACTAGGTAATTGATTTACAGTCTAATATTTTCAAATTACTTAATCATATACACTACATAACATATAATTTTATTCAAGTGATTGTATTCTTAGGATACAGTTCAGTTTGCTGATTCCTTGAAGAGAGGATCATTAGGTTGTGTATGCACCCTAAAATGGTCGCCTGGACTATGGGCCCCATTTATCATTTTATCAATTTATTAAATTCCTGAATCAATGCTTTGCAACATTTTTCAATTTAAATCAATTTCCTTGATCAAATTGTAATTATTTCAATTATTTCAATATTTTCTATGGTTTGATCATTTTTATTTAATTAAAATATTTAATCTCCCTTTGAATTAAATAAAATTCATCTTATTTAATTAAATTAAATTTCTCCCTTTTAATTAAGTAAAATTCATCTTATTTAATTAAATTAAATTCCTCCCATTTAAATAAATAAAATTCTTTTAATTTATTTAATTATAAAGAAAACCCCTCTTTTAATTAAATAAATAAAAATCCCCACTTAAAGCACTTTATCTGATGAAAAAGGAAATAAATTAAATAAAAATCCCTCTTTCTTCACATCTTTCTAAGTGGTGGGCTTTTTGCCTCTTAATCATAGCCTTTGATTTTTGCCTCTTAATCTCTACCGTCCATTTCTCTTTAAAAGGAAGCCTCTCCTTCTCATTCTCATGTACAATTTTTAGGTATTTTTATGCTGGAGGTTTGGAGAGCAATTTTAGAGGAGAATTTGAGCACTTTGGCTTGGATATTGCAAGTTCTCTCTTCATGTCTTCTTCTTCTTGCATCCATGGCTATTCATGTCGATTAGATTCATATTATATTAAATTCATATTTTTTTCCATAGATCAAAATTGCATATTTCCTTTCATAGATTAATCTTGTATTGTTATCATTTAGATTAATTTCCTCTTATGCATTACAATCATATAGAATAGTTGTCTTTTTCATGCATTGAATCTCTCATTTCATGGTGTACTTGCATTGGCACAACTAGGTCAATTTGAGGGCCTCCATTACAAAACTTTGCACTCCATGACTAGAGAGCTATGAGTCGATATTTGAGGCCTCATTCTTGAGCAACCTTGAATGGAATGACTCATATAAGTGTGACACATTTTTATCACACATTTTTGGTACCCACCGTGGGTCCGTATTGTGAGCCTTCCTTGTTAGAGAGGGTTAACGATAGTGGACACTCCCTTTATTGGGTAAGCCACATGGATGGAACCTCAAGTGGTAATAGCCATTTTCACCATGGTAGCAACAACCGCTATATAAATGTCCTTGTGGAAGAAATCTCCACGGGTGTAGTTTCTTGTGGGTTGTCAGATCTCCTCAGCAACTCCTGATTGATTAAATTCTTAGGCTGTGTCAAAACCTCGGTGCCCCGGGATTGGATTTCACCCACTTGAGATTGTAAAAGTTGCAGAGTCAAACCATTACTAAGAACCATAGTGCAACCAAATTTTATTTTCTATGACTATGTGCGTGATTGGAAATTTTTTTGAGAACATACACAAGTAGAATCTTTATGGAGTAGAAACACTATGACACTATCTATATTCATGTGCAAGGTTGCTTTGCCCCTTGCTCATTGTTTGAAGACATTGATTGCTTGAACTCCCTGATTGTTGTTCTACATTCCTAATTCATGGTAAAATACATCTAGTTGGTAAACTAAAACAAATGAATACTGAGATCTATTGCCTTCCCTTGTGTGAGAAAACTATTTCCTCGCGTGATCGTTGCATTTTCTTGCGCGACTCTCTAAGAATCCTCGCGTGATGTTCTGCAAACTTGCTATCAGTTTACTATTATCTTGTCACACCAGTCTGGTCTTTCTTCATGTGGCTCTTTGCATTTTTTTGTGTGGTCCTGTGCTAATCCTCATGTGAGAAAGATTTTCATCTCACAAAACTGTCTTCCAGTGAGCCATTTGTTGTCATCTGCCCGCTTGCTTGATTGTTGTCTTGTCATTTTTAGTTTTCCATGGTTGATCTGAGTTAGATTGGATTACTTACCCCACTGTTGGAAGCTTGTTTATGATTTGGATTCTTGCATTCTTTACCTCTTGGGTTAGTGATCTTTGATTTCACAAGTGACCTTGCTTGGAGCTTGGTAAGCTAGAAATTTTGCTTGTTGAAAAGATAAACCTTTAGATTCTTTGATAACACACTTGGAGAGTTTTTGTAGTCTCTTTTCCAACCACTTTCATATATATTCAATTTCAGTCAATATAATTTGGGTAAGATCATCCTCCTGATCCATATGTGTTAGGGTATTCACTTGTTTATTGGGCACCTCTGTGGCAGTGTTGACTTACGCCTCCTGCAATTTTCTATCTTATCACCTCTTTTTGGACAAGTTAATACCTTTACTATCCTAGTTTGGTACCAATGTTTCGTAGGGTCATCTTATCATCTAGTACCTTTTCTTTCATTCCAGTTACAACAAGATATCAAGTAATTCAAGAAAAACAATCTCAAGTGGTCTTTAACCAATTACCCTTAGTGTAGGATTTGAGAGAAAGTCCACAAAACCCAAAGAACACCTAAATGAAAGAAACCTATAACAAGAAAGAAGAAGGAAGAGGGAAGGAGAAGAAATCATAAGTTTCTCAAGAAGTGAGCTAAATTGTAATCTGAATTAATGAAGAAAGAACTACAAAGTTCAACCTATAAAGGTGAACGAAACCCTAAAACTAGGAAAGCTAGGTTGCACATTAATAATTAATATAAATATTAATTATAATGCACCTAAGAGATAGCTTAAGTAAACTAGAGTAATAAACAACTTAATTAATTAAATCGAAGTGATGTAATTAATAAGTGTAAACAGATAATTATTCTAACACCCCCCCTTAACCGAAGCTTAGGAGGTAAGCTAACCTAGCATAGCTATGAAAGAAGGAAAATGGGTCCCGGCAACAAGGCCTGATCAAGTACCCAAGCACAACCAAATCTCTGTAAAGCAAAGAAATAGAGAAAACCACATGGGAAAAACCCTACTCCAAGAAGAGATAGAAAAAAATGCAGAAAAGAATGGCTTAAGAGACTCTCTCAAAAACATAAGTACAATCAAACCCTCCATGACAAAGGGATGAGACACCAAAGCCCCCCCAGAATGATGGAACCCCTGTAGGAATGATCAAACCAATGGAACTCCAATGTGGAAGAAACAGAGGTATGGAGCAACAAGGAAACCCCTGAATGAGAGGTGAAACCGGAAGGCCAAGCTAGTGCTCAAGGGAGAATGAATGAGACTCTTGGAATGGAATCCCCAATGAAGGTGGGCCAATAGATGGGTTGAATCTGTCAACTGGGAGGAGATGAATGTCCTTAGATATGCCCTCAACAACTGGAGGGGAAGGCTCGATGCAAGGATTGACCATAACAGGGATTGCTGAAGAAGAATCATGCTGAACAAATGCAGGTGCAACACAAGGAGGAGGTGGAGAAGCCAAAACATTGATCTCAGAAGAAACACGAAAGTTCAAGTGGCCCAACTTCTTCTCACTAGGCACTCATGAAGTAGGAGAGATATTCTCTGACACTAGAGATGGTGGAATAAAATGGGAGGAGTATAGGTGGGTGGCATGATCAACTGTCCCTATAGCAACAATGTGGCCAATCACACTAGCTCTGATGTGTACAGAATATGTAGTGAACTCAACTATCTTCTTTGTCCCACTGTGAGTAATCTAAAAAATGGAGAGAAGGTTCAATGACAAGGATGAAACACATAGTACATCATGGAATGCACCACCATCGATGTCAATAGAACCCTGAGCATACATAGGCATAACAGTGTCATTCCCCATCAAGATGTGTGGGGTAGGAGAGGCTGCAAAAGATGAGAAGGAACTCCGAGAAGATGCCATATGATGTGAAGCACTGGAATCCAGCAACCACCTAGAAGAGGGAGCTATAGTAGATGCACATAAGGCATGAAAATTTCCATTATCTGACCCATCTGCCTGAGATGATGATGAAGAAGATGAGCGAGAAGAGGAAGAAGGAATATCAATGTTGCTCTTATGAAGAAGAGCTATCAAATCAGCAATCTGTTGGGTATATCCATCTACCTTCTTCTAAAAGCATTGACTCATTATGATTGAACTTATTGCAATAAGTACACTTGGGTCTGTCTGTCTTCAATTTCCCCTTTGGCGAAGGAGGTGGGCCAGAGGAATGTTGGGAAGGAGAATCCTTCCAAGATTTTGTGGATGATGATACCTATTTCTGCTCTGATTTCCATGGAGATGGGTGAGAAACCAAGGCATCACTCATAGAACCTGAAGCATCATTGAGCTATTGAATCTTTGACTGCTCTCGAGTCAACCAATCACAAAAGGCCACAAAGGAAGGCATATTATGCCTAGGACCCAAGGCATCCATAGTGGAACAAAAAGTGGAGGAGAAAATCTAGAACTCTCCACGAAGCTTTGAGAGTATCAGAAAGATACACTCATCATCTGATTTGGTCTTCCCACATCCCTGTAAAAGTGATAGGAGAGAATTGAACTTCATCAAGAAGTCCTCAATGGTGGAAAAATTGTCAGGAGATAAGGATGCAACTCTAAATCAAGCTGAAGTGCCCTTAATGCATTCACTTTGCCAAACAGATCTAAAAACTTTCCCCAATAGGCGCGAGAAGTGGTAAAACCATCCAGATGAAATAGGAGGCTGTCTGAAATGTGCAGTGCAATCAAACCCATGGCTTCATCCATTTTGTTTCTATGCTAAAGGACCTCAAAAAAACACTGTAGAATAGGTTGGTTCTCATATAGACATGACCATAAGCCACGTGACATGAGTAGCCTAGTCATCTGTGCTTTCCAGGTGTGATAATTGTATGGTGTCAGCTGGGCCATAAAGGGGTCCAACATTGAGAGAAGAAGTAGACGGAAGTAGAAGGGTCATTTCTGAATTAAAGTACAGAAAGAAAATGCACCCCCCCCCCACAATTTATAATTCTATTCCCTGTACAACAAAGAACAACTAAAAAAAGCACAAAAAATGAGAAGAAAACCTAGACGCCAGATGCAGAGATGGAGGAAACTAAAGCCTCTAATTCAATGCCATAAATGAGAGCTCAAATGGCTGAATTAGAAAATGAGACCAACACCATCACATCCAGCTTGGAAACACCTTTTTGACGATATTTTGTTTTCCAACAACAAACACCATATGCACAAATTATGGCCGAAAGACCAACTACTCCTCCAAAAAATAGCTCTCTGGAAAAAACTAGAGACTAGAAATAATTTTACGGTCAAACGATTGTCGTAGCACCTGGCAAAAAATTTGATGGCCATCGGCACGTCAGAGGCCTGTTGCCGGAAAAATATTTTTCGGTCGCTGAAAAATAAAATTCGGCCAGAAAATTTCAAATTTGGCAGAAAATTTGACCAACAAGTGATGTCACTGATGATGTCACCTGTCACTGGCAGGTGGTGGTGGGTGGGTGGCTGTCACCGGTGGAGGTGGTGGCTGAGAGGCTCCCGGGTGGCTCCCAAATGGAGCAATGTTGGAAAGGTTGTCGGTGGCCAGTGGAAGGCGCATCGGCAGGGTCAGGCCGAGGTGGCATGACGGCGTCACTCTAGGCTGCACCTAAAAAAACCTTAAAAATGAGGTTTTTTTTTTTCTTTTAAATTTTTTTCTTGATTTGCGTATCGTACAGCCTAGGAGGGAGAAATTTTTTCCTAGAGGTCACTATGGCTAAAAATTATAAAATTTATATGATTTTTGACTATCCCGGGCCTTCTGAGCACAATGGTGGCATTTGTTTTGGCTCAAAGTGCTCCAAAAAGCAGCGCCTCCTCAAGATTGAAGAAAAAACCCTAGAGAAGCTATGGTTTTCTTCTTCAAATCATGACTTCAAAACCTTCAGACCAAGCAGTAGCAGGGAAGCTCTGATACCATGTAGGATATGAGAGACAAATCCACAAAACCTGAAGAACACCTACATGTAAGAAACTAGTAACAAGAAAGAAGCAGGAAGAGGGAAGGAAAAGAACTCAGAAGTTGCTCAAGAAGTGAGAGCTAAATTGTAATATGAATTAATGAAGAAAGAACTACAAAGTTCAACCTATAAAGGTGAACAAAACCCTAAAAATAGGAAAGCTAGGTTGCACATTAATAATTAATATAAATATTAATTATAATGCACCTAAGAGATAGCTTAAGTAAACTAGAGTAATAAACAACTTAATTAATTAAATCAAAGTGATCTAATTAATAAGTCTAAACAGATAATTACTCTAACACTTAGTACAAACTCGCCAAAGACATAAGGAAAAAGAACCCATATTTGATCAATCACCTAGGAATACTTTGGAAGTGTGGTTTGATTCCAAGAGTCATCTTAGTGATTTGGGTATCCCCTTGGCATCTTCTCACTCTTCTATGGATATGAGTTACACAATGACTCGGAGAGAAAGAGAAGCCATGGATAAATGTTATGATGATATATTTGTGAAGAGTAGAGATGCCATTTCATTCAGTGGTTCCTCTCATAACAGTAGACCGGCCTCACCCCTTATTTCAAAAATATATCTAGATGCACACCAAAGGGTTGAGAGAGAGAAAGGTAAGAGACATACTTATGAAGATGATTTATCACAACATGAGAACCAAGGAGATGAACTTTATGGCACTCATGTCAATACAACTTATACCAACAACTTGTTTCAAAATTCAAGACCAAGTTCACCACTCAAGACCTCTTCAGGTTACATGAATGAAAGGATTAAGAGGATTAAGCAGGAAAAGAAAGATTTCCAAGATGAACAAGCTCGTAAGGAAGAAAAAATTATACGCCTAGAGTTGGAGAGACAAACTTTGGTAGAAATAGAAAAGAAAGCCTTTCAAGAAGAGCAAGATAGGCTCTTGGTTCGGCAACTCAATGATTAATTCAATAATATGCATGTTAGTGGTGGAAACAATTCTCCTCCATCTACTCCTCCTAGGACTCCACAAAGTAGAAGAAATTCAAGATCACCATCATGATCTTCTAGCCCTAGGGGAAGAAGGGCATCAAGACATGATCATTATAGGAGACAAACCCCTTCTAGGAACTCAAGGCTACCTTCACAACATGCTCATTATGGTTCACAATATGGGGGTAGTAGCTCAAGCTTTTCTCATACCTCCTAGGACTTTATGAAAATGTAACAAGAACCACTTTTTCAACAGTATGTGGAGAAATATTTTGAGCAAAACAAGGATAAGTTCCTAGAGAGCCTAATCAAAAAGGGTGCTAGAATCCCTTACAATTTTTATGTGGATAAAAATATTAAGAAGCAAGGTCCATCCCAAGATGAGGTGATTAAAGAAATGCAGAGAACAATGGAAAAGATGTTGGCACCTAAGAATTCTTTCTCACTGGACTCAATTTGTCCTAATACTTTTGATAAGAGTGTTGACATGAAAGAGTTCCCTAGAAAGGTTGAAATTACTCAATACAAAAAATATGATGGGAATGGAGATCCCCATGATCATGTGCACCAGTTTTATACCACTATTTTTGAGTTCCATCAAGATGAATCTTTTCAAATAAGGTTATTCCCAAGAAAACTTAAGGGACAAGAAATGGAATGGTTCACCAATATAACTCCCCTTGTTAAGACTTTCAAGGATATTGTTCAAATATTTTTTCAACACTTTGCATACAATCTATCAAGATCTATCACCTTGTTGGACTTATGTAACTTGAAGCAGAACCAAGGGGAATCCTTTGTTACTTTCTTGCAAAGGTGGAGGCGAAAGTGCTCTTTCTATTCTAGAACTATTCTTGATAATGAAAATATTGACATCCTTGTAAGTAATTTGGTTCCCAAACTATGGTATGATGTTAAGAAAATGGTTTTTGATTCATTTGAAACCATGGTTGATACTGCATGTAGGATTGAAGATGTTTTAAGAGAACAAGGAATTTTGACCAAACATGGAAATAACAACAACAATGGTCAAACCAATAACAACTCTACCAATGATAAAGGGAACTTGCAATGGAATAGGAACAAACAAGTGGTTAATGATGGAGTTGTGGATTCCTCCCAACCAAAAGATCAATCTATGCTCCACTTATCTAGTGTTGTTCAAGCCATGAAGCTCAATACATCCTATCAACAAGAAAGTAAGCCAAGATATCAAGATAAGCCTAAGAGCAAAAGACGTCAATTTGCAAAACTTGGTGAGTCATATGGGGATATTTTAAAGAAAATTATTGCCAACAATCTTGGACATCCTCAAGATCCTGCACATTTTTGTATACCTGAAGTTAAGCCACATTGGTGGAATGAGAAGGCCTTTTGCATATTTCACAATGGTATTGGACATGACATTGAATATTGCAACAAACTCTGGCATATCATTCAAGATCTCATTGAGAATGGAAAAATTACAATAGATGGATTGAAAACCAATGCCAATCATAAGGCATTCAAAGAACCTTTTCCCTAATATGTAAAGGGGGAAACCTCTAAAGTTAAGAATGGCAAGGGTGAGATCAATTATACTTATATAGATGGAGAGAATACCATCAACATGCTTGAATTTGTGGAAGAAAATGTCAATATGATGAGGGGTAGACTCTCCTCCTATTTTTGATAAAGAACCTATTGTGGTGCTAAGGGGTCCCAACTCCAGAGTGTCATCTCAAGATCTTAATGTTGTTACACAAAGCCAAGGTCCCATTGTCATTAGAGGACCCAATTCAAGTCAATCTAGTAAACCTAAGCAAGTGGCATCCAATCCTATCACCTTGAAACCAACTGTTAATCCTAAATCAAGTTATAGTCTTGTTGATTAATTACAGAGAACCCCAACTCAAATTTTGATCTTTGAGCTCTTAGAGTTGTCCCCAAGACATAAACAAATCCTTGAGGATGCTTGGCGCATGGCGAACGTCCCCAACAACTTAGATGTCGATCAATTCCAGAACATGGTTAATCACATTGCTAGCCCTTATTACCTTACATTTTTAGAGGATGATGATAAAGCTTTGAGCCATCCACACAATCTTTCCCTTCATATTAAGGTCATGATCCATAGAACCCGTGTCAGGTGCGTGTTGATAGATGGGGGTGTTGGGCTTAATATTTGTTCTTTTAGTATTTTGAAAGAACTGGGTTATTCTAAGAAAGTCATAGATACCATAAAAAGGATTTCCATAAAAGCCTATGATGAGGTAGAAATAATTTCCAAGGGGTTGGTTGTCCTTCCTGTTAGGATTGGCCCTATTCAAAAAGATATTTTATTTCAAATAGTTGATGCTGGACCTCTTGTGTATAATATCTTACTTGGTAGACCATGGATTCATGACATGCAAGCAGTGTCATCTACCTATCATCAATGTGTTAAATTACCCTACAATGGCATAGATATTTGTATACTTGGGGATAACACTTTATATGCTAATTCAATTTCAGCAGGGGCTCATGTTCCCCTCAATAGAGAAGCAGAAGATTTTGATGCTACCTTAGCTGAATGCAAAGACAAACTTAAGTCTATAGACCTTGGTATGGGGGGTATCAACTCAACTCCCTCACAACATTACCAATTTCACCTCGATCTTATGGAAAGCCTTCACAAGAAAAGAAACCTTCCTCTTCAGCTATGACTTTATTTGGCACATTTTTAGAGTCCTTAGTGCCTATTCAAGATGAGAAAGAGGAGAGATTTGTTAGAGACTGGATCTATAGAGAAGAAAAATATATGCACAATGAGAAATTCTCTACCTCTCCTAAGGCTTATGAAAGAGGGTATACTTTTGTCAGACAGATGGGTTATCCTGGATATGGCCCTCTTAATCACAATTTGGATGCTAGATCTGAACCTCTTGATCATGCTCAATTTGGATGCAAGTCCAAGAAGCCGGTTGGCCTAGGATTTGAGAATTACAAAAAGTGCACTAACCCTCTCTTTGATGAGTCAGATAGTGAAGTTGAGCCTGATTATGTACCTAATTTGGAAAATCAATAGGATATGTGTGAGTATTGGGTCCCTTCCACTAATCTCCTTTGGGGAGATTCTGATATTTCAGTCACCCATACATCAGTTGAAACTTTAGAACAAGAATTAGATATTGAAGATCCTAATAGAGAATGCCAACAAAAGAATCTTTCTCATTTAATGGAAAGAGAATGTGTTACCTTTGATGAAATGAAACCTTCCACATCAAGATGCCCAAAACCTTCATGGTGCAAGCATCCTAGTCACAGTTCAGACACAAGTTCACATGAGTATGAATGGGACTCCTTCTCAGAGTCTTCCATAGTTGATAGAGATGTTGATGTTATTCACACTTATAGTTCTCAACCTAAGGTAGCCAATGAGTCACATGTAGGATTAGAGGTTTTGAACCCACGTGTTGCCTTAGCAGACGATTCTTCACTTGTTAGGACAAATCCTGATTTGGGTAGCTTAGAAGGATACTTGACAGACTCTGACTCTTCGGTCACTAGTGATAATATCATTCACACTTATAACCTTGAACCAGTCGTTGACTTGCCTCTTGTTCATCTTAACCTCATTGACTGGTCCTAATGCTATCAAGAACCTGAGCTTTTAACATTCTAAAATGATTATGAGATAGCATGTTACCTAAATGCCATTGAACTCGTAGTCTCTTCCACCAATGAACTAGCTACCAGCGTGATAGAGCCAGACATCAAGTACCTTAGTCACAAGATAAAAAGAAAAGAAAATCAAAAGAATAGGAGTTCTGATGGCGAAAACCATTGTGTGGTGATGTCAGAACTGAAAAAAAGTAAAAAGAAATGACGTACATCCAAGGGTGAAAACCTCTTTGAGGCGCCTAAGGATGAGGTACTTGATTGTCTCCCTAGCTATTTTCAAGATCGATCTTTAGTGCTTATTAAACCAAGACAAGAAGTCAATTTGGGTACAGATGAGGCTTTGTAAATAGTACACTTGGTTGAGTCCTTGTCACCTCAAGAAAGATAAGCTTAAACTAAGTTCTTACAGAAAAACAAAATCAACTTTGCATGGACTTATTTAGATGTGCCAACATTGGAAATTAATCTTATTATGCAGCACTTGTCCATAGATCCAAATTTCAAACCAGTTAAACAAAAATTGAGAAAGATGCATCCTCATAGAGCTCTCCTAGTCAAAGCAGAATTGGAGAAACTCCTTGGTGAAAAATTCATAAGAGCTATTGCCTATGCTGAATGGATATCAAACATTGTACCAGTTTCCAAACATGATAAATCCATTTGAGTTTGCATAGATTTTAGAGATCTCAATAGAGCATGCCCAAAGGATGACTTTTCACTCCCCAATATAGATATGATAGTGGATATGACTACGAGTTATGAGATTTATTCCTTGATGGATGGTTTTTTTGAATATAATTAGATTAAGATAGCTACTGAAGATCAAGAAAAGACTACATTCACTTGCGCATGGGGTACCTATTGTTGGAATGTTATGCCCTTTGGATTGAAAAATGTAGGAGCCACATATCAAAGAGCTATGATAACCATTTTTCATGACATGATGCATAAAAACATGGAAGATTATGTGGATGACACCTTGGCCAAGTCTAAACAAAGAGATACACCTATAGATGATTTGGAAGTCATTCTAGATTGCATGGAACAATTTCAACTAAGGTTAAATCCTAAAAAGTGTGCATTTGGGGTCACCTCTAGAAAACTACTAGGATTCATCATTTTAGCAAAAGGAATAAAGGTGGACCCTGAAAAATTCCAAGAAATCATAGATATGCCACCTCCTAAATACATTAGTCAAATGAGGTGTCTTCAGGGACATCCTTAATCTATAAGGAGATTTATTTCACAATTGGAAGATAGATCTCAACCCTTCAACAAGAACTTACACAAAGGAGTCAAATGTGTTTGGAATTAGGATTGTCAAAAGAGCATAGATCAAATCAAGAAGTACTTGGTGAATCCTCCTATTTTAATGCCTCCTATCCCAGGGAAACCACTTATTTTATACATTTTAGCGACAAAATCTTCCTTGGGGGCATTGCTAGCTCAACTTGATGAAAATGGGAAAGAAAGAGAAATATACTACAGTTGTACTCTTGTTTCATATGAGGTTAACTACACCAGCATTGAGAAAGCTTGCCTTTCTGTTGTGTTTGCTTCCCAAAATTTGTGACATTACATGCTTGCACACACTATACACCTCATAGAAAAAATAAATCTGCTCAAATACTTGCTAAGTAAGGCTGCCCTCATAGGTAGACTTGCTAAATGGATGATGATACTTTTAGAGTTTGACATAGAGTACATCGAGCATAAAGAAATCAAAGGACAAGCCATAGCAGATCAACTGGCTGATTTCCCAATACAAGATAATGCACCTATTCAAGTTGACTTCCCAGATGAACATCTCATGTATATGACTAAAAGAACATGGAAGATGTTCTTTGATGGATCTTTTATGCAAAACGCTTTAGGAGCTAGTGTGTTGTTTTTTTCTCCTCATGGGTACATGATCCCTAAGTCTTACAAATTATTGTTCCCATGTACAAACAACATTTTTGAGTATGAATCTTTAACAAATGGAATTAAGATGGCCTTAAAATGGAGAATCAAAGAGTTACACATCTATGGGGATTCATAGCTGATAATCAAACAAGTTAATGATGAATATCAAACAAAACATGAGAAAATGGTACCTTACAAGAAAATGGTTGATTCCTTGAAACGATACTTCACATTTTTCACATTTCAGCAAATCCCTAGAGAAGAAAATAAAGCAGCTTATGCTATAGCTACACTTGCTTTAGTCCTTCAGTTAGAGCAACATGAATCTAGATTTGAATTCCTAGTGGAAGAGCTACATCACCCTAGCTATGACTCCCAAGAAAGCCATGTCATTTGTACCCTTGTTAGCCGTGAGTCATCCCGCTATGGTGCTATTTACTCATACCCATGTGATGGCATTATACCTGAAACCTTTAACCGATCTAAACATAGAAACCTTACCTGAAACACCTCTTGTCATTCCCTTATTATTGGTGATTTGTATAGGAGGGGTCTAGATGGAACACTTCTTAGATGCTTAGAAAAGGAAGAATCCGACCAAGCGTTAGTTGACATCCATGAGGGCATCTTTAGGGGACACTCTAATGGTCTTGCCATAGCGCGAAGGTTTCTTAGGACAGGGTACTATTGGCCTACGATGCAGATTGATGTAGTAGCTTTTTCAAAGTCATGTGAACAGTGCCAAAAACATGGTAACCTGATACATGCTCTAGGAAGGGAGCTCAATTCTTCTATATCTCATTGGCCATTTCAGCACTGGGCCTTTGATCTTGTTGGGTAGATTCATCCCAATTCATCAGGTGGATACAAGTTTATTATCACTGCTACTGATTACTTCACTAAATGGGTAGAAGCTGTCCCACTTTCTATTGCCTCAGGCAAGACAATCTCTCTATTAATTCTAAACCATATCATTTTTTGATAAGGAGTGCCTTTTGAGATTATCACTGAAAATAGAGGCCAGTTCAAAAATAAGGACCTTAAACAACTCTACAAGAAATTCAAGATTAAGCAACATTGGTCCTCCATTTACTTCCCGCAAGGAAATGGTCATGCAGAGGCATCAAACAAAACCATTCTTCAAATATTATGTAGAACACTATGCAAGAATGGTAGAGATTGGCACTTACAGGTAAATCCGACTTTGTGGGCCTATAGAACAAGTATTTGTACTCCTACTGGGGCTACTCATTTTTCCCTTGCATATGGCGCTGAAGCAGCATTACCTTTGGAGGTTGAGATTCCTTCACTTAGAGTTTCCCTCAAAGGTTTAGTTACAAATGAAGACTACCGTGCCATGAGTCTTCAAGAGTTAGAACTTCTAGATGAAAAATGTCAAGCATCATTTGACCATACGAGGGTTTATCAAAAGCGCATGTCCAAGGCCTTCAACAAAAAAGTTCTCCCTAGAGAATTCCAAGTAGGAGATCTTGTCCTATGTGAAAATTCTAAGAATCAACAACATAGAGATCAAAAGGGAAAATTTGAACCTAACTGGCTTAGATCTTACATCATTACAAAAATTTTAGGGAGAGAAGCCCCCTAATCCTATCAATGTCTTGCACCTGAAGAAGTTCTATTCATGATGCCCATTCTGTGTAGGGGCATCCCTTGTACATAATTATTGATCCTGAAAAATCTAAAAATATGATATATTGCCAAAAATTCAAAAAATCAGAAAATGTCCTAAAAAAATAATCATCTTAGTGAAAACCTAGCAATATGCGCTTTGATGTATCTCCAAAAAACTATATATTCTTAAAATATAAAAAATAAAAAAATTCAAAAATTCAAAAAAAAAAGAAAAAGTGCCTTGGTGAAAACTGTATGCAATGAAACCTAACCTGTTGGGAGAATGCTTAGACATGCAAATGTTAGAGATAAACATCAAATAACAACATTAAACATGTCTAAAAGCATACTACTAAAAAACAAGAAGAGATTCATCACAACCTCGGATGAGCCAAACAAGTGCACCCAAGCCTTGTTGATTTTCTCTTAGAGAGGTTTGTGGGTGTGCTCTCCCAACACAATATTGTAATCCCACTAGAAATTCATTAAAATGATAAGCTAATAACTCAAGAACAAGTATAAAGAACTTGTCTCAAGCTTTCACCATGGATGAAAATGCAAGCTTTAAACTAGAATGATAATGCAAGATCTAACTAAGATGATAAAACTAGATTCATTCCATATTAAACCTAAGATGTGATATCTAGATTCAATAATGAAATAACATGAAAATGAACTAAGATGTATATGAAATGCTATGCTAAAGAAATTCTAGAGTTAAACTAGCATGGTAACAATGAAAAAATAAGAGATGATTTGCTCTTGATAAAGGCCTCTATTTATAGAGTTTTTGGAGGAGAGAGAGGGCTTGGATGAGGTGGAGCTCATGTGGCATCCACATAGGTGCTGCATGAGGGACACATAAGCCATGCAAGAGGCCCACTTTGCTCACACATGTGTGAGCAACTTTGGATGTGATGGGTCAAAGTGTACTTAAAGTACACATGTGAAGGATCTTGTAAGAAGGTGTAAGAGGGTGTAAGAGTTTTGGGCCAATGAAACACTTTTTGAAAGTGTAAGAAGGTGTCATCATAGGTGTAAGAAGGTGTCATCAATTTTTAGAAATTTTCTCACACATGTGTGAGCAAATAATTAGGACTAATTATTGTAGGAATCAAGAAATTAGCTTAATTAACCTTAGTTAATTAATAGATAGGTCTATTTGATGAGAGTGATGGGAGGTAGGGTAGGATCTA
>MU228128.1:947060-971648 GCA_018584345.1 Thuja plicata | reverse complement strand
GCCTCCTGATTCATAAATGAACCTTGTCCCCCTCTCTCTCTCCCATTCTTCTATAAATAGAAGCCTATTTTGAGAGCAAAAGAAGCCTTCACTTGAGATTAGAAATACATTGTTATGCTGCTAGATTTACTCTAGAATTACATTTCATATCTCATTACATGCTAGTTTACTATTTCTAGTTCATCTTTTAGAGTTAAAATGCATGCTTTTCCATCATTTAGCTTGTTTTTAAATAAAATCCTTCATGCTAGGTTGTATTAGTCACTGATTCATAGCATATTCTGAGGACTGATATGTTGTTAATCACACTCCTCCTAGTTAGCAGGCAATAAGTCAATTTTAGTGGGTTCTATATGCTTTTCACGCTTTTACTAACCCCTTTGAGCTAATATAATGACTTATTGAGTGTTTGTGTTGATTCTGACAGGTACCGATTTACACACACACACAAGTAAGTATGTATTATGTTGTGTATAGTTTCTTTCAGTTGTGTGTTTCCCTTAAGCTGTAGGTTAGTCATCGTTGCCTTCATTTTTTGAAAAGGTCTGCAACCAGAGATTTTGAGATTATTTTTCATAAACTCTGTTTAGACATCCTTAGATAGAGCCACTATTGGTTGTATTTCTTGTTTTGGAGTTTTTCCTAAAAAAATTTGAGAAGCTTGTCTTTCCTATTCTCAGAAGGTCAAAAAATTATGTGCCAAATTACTTCTTTGCCTCTGAGAATGCTATTTTTTCTCAAGCCCTAGTTGAAAATGTTAAAAACCTAAGACCTTAAGTAAATTTTGTTTGAAGTTGCAGAAAAGCCCTAAATTTCTCAAGTTTGTTCTATTTTCGCGTTACCTTTTTGTGACTTAAGTCTGAGCTTATTTGCATGTGCTTATTTCTTAGTCACCAAGTCTCATAAGAAAAAATGACTATTCTTTATAATCTAGAGAATTGGCAGAAAGCTTTGGTCACATAGTCTCTTGATAGAACCGAATATGCTGAAATGGTTATGAGACTTAGCACAAACCTTTGATTTAAAGATACGATCTGACGGTAGTCGCGTTGTCTCCTGATGAAATCAGAGTTAGTTATTTTATTTGGTGACTTCAAGATTTTCTCATTCGCGTTATCTCCTGATGTAACATATGGTCATGAGTTAACCTCAAATGTTAAATTTTTAGTGTTTTCGCTAGGTCTCGTGATAAAAAATGAGTTAAGTAAAAGAGCTGGAGATTAAGTGACAACTGCTGATCAAAGTTTCAATCTAACGACAATCGAGAAGTCTCTAGATTGTAACTATGGTTCAGAAATCATCAAGCGACATGGAGATTTAGTGGTCGCTAAGTCTCTGGATAGACCAGGGGTTAGATGTCATATTAAGTAACAGTATTGTCATGTAGTCACGTGAAGGATGATGAGTTAAGTCAAAATTTAAGAGATTAGGCAACAACCATCTGATGAAGATGAAATCTAACGGTAGTCACGTGGTCGCTTGATAAGATTGAAAAGTAAAAAGTGATCAAGCAATTAAGAGACTAGAGAGAGTTGGAAATTTTAATAGAATTGCAAGGAAGAGTAAAATTGTGTCTGAACCTTTGTATGATTTATCTATCTAATGTATTTGAAGATTTGAGACATCAATAAAATATTTTGCAATCTGTTTTCTGCATCTAAATTGTCTCTTTACATTTTTGTTATTGTTCTTTTGTGTTTATCTATAAGGCATTTAAGCACACTGATCATAAGGTGATTGTGTTGTTACTTGTAAGTTCCTTCAAGGAAGGATTAAAGTTTTTCAAGTAGCCCATGGAACATAACATTAGTTTGAGGATTGGATGATAAGGTCGTAGGGAGAGAATAGTTTATAAGGTATTCTATCTTTGTTGCAAATGTTTTGTTGATCACGTCACTGTGGATTTATACAAGATATTGACTCATAGCCCAAGGATTAGGCACTGGTT
Source organism: Thuja plicata (assembly GCA_018584345.1). Classification (NCBI taxonomy): domain Eukaryota; kingdom Viridiplantae; phylum Streptophyta; class Pinopsida; order Cupressales; family Cupressaceae; genus Thuja; species Thuja plicata. The sequence continues at coordinate 969,700 of MU228128.1, read as the reverse complement.
TTATGTTTACTAAGTAATTTATTTACAGTCCAATATTTTTAAATTACTTAATCATATACACTACAAAACATATAATTCCATTCAAGTGATTGTATTCTTAGGATACAGTTCAGTTTTTTGATTCCATGAAGAGAGGATCATTAGGTTGCCCATCCTAAAATTAAAAGGAAGAAGGATAAAGATCCTCCTCTCATTGGTTTATGTTATCAAGACCATAGCCTGGATTATAATACTCTGTTTTAAATTAATCATTGCAATCTCCAAGGTATCTCATAAGTTGTTACAGTGAGGTCAAAAATAACAAACCAGTGAATGAACTAGTCCACTAAAAACATTGACTAAAGAATTAGTAATCTATCATAGGTAATACGTGCTTGAGTATGTGGAGCTCAAAAAAGGAGGTGATAATAGGTATCCCTAGTGTTATCAAATACCTCATTAATTAGCCTTTATCTTGCATAAAAAGGAGTTTGCATTCAAGTATATAAGTATACTGTCATTTTAAGGTTGTGCTAAAAGAAAAAGTGCTAACACTCTTAACAAGATATAATACTTTTAACATAATGCATTCATCTTGTGGGTTCTATCCCCGCCATGGTTTTTCCCTTAACCAGATTTCCATGTCAAAAATCATGGTGTTATGTGTTGTTTAATGTGTTGAGATATTGATTACACATTTTTCATTCAGAACTGATATTAAAGTTCAAAATTTGGTTTAAGGTTGATGATATTGTGACACAACTGATTCCCCCTATCAGTTTTGTATTCTATCCTAAGGCCTAGCAATTGGTATCAGAGCTAGTGTCCTCTTTAGGAAGATTGACCACTTGAGGAGATCTGAGATGTCGACCTTTAAGAAGGATAGTCTAAGATTTGAAGGAAGATATTATACTACATGGAAAGACCAGATGATTACACACTTGAGGTGGCTTAGTGAAGAACATTGTGTTGTTACAAAGAAAGATTACAAACCTCCTATTGATCTATCTACTGCAATTGCTGATGAGAAGAAATAATTCAAGATTAATATGAGAGAAAAAGAAGCCTTGAAGAGTGCCTTGTCGGATGGTGAGTATACAAACATTATAGGAATAGAGAATGTACATGAAGTATGGACAAAGTTAGAAACATTATATGAAGGAGATGAGTTTGTAAAGAAAGCTAAGCTAGAAAGTCTGAAAGAAAAATATAAATCATTGAAGATGAGTGAAGATAAGAGCATCACTTTCTATGTGAATAAGGCCACCAAACTTGTTAGTGGAATTAGATGTAGTGGTGAAACATTGGATGAAAATTATATTGTTTCCAAGATCTTGAGATCCTTTCCTCTTTCTTACAATTATAAAGTTGATGCTATTGAAGAAATCAATACCGTGACTATTGTGACAAGAGATAAATTGATTGGTAAGTTATCTTCTTTTGAAATGAGTGAATTTGGAGATAGATTGCCTAAATTTAAATCTTCATTTAAAGATACTATTTCTAAGGATACACAAAGATATGACCTTGGAGAAAGTTCATCTAAGCTTGGTAGGTATGATAAAGAATTATAATAGTTGAGAAAGAAGGAGAGCTTGAAGAGCTTGAAGCCCCATTTGTGAAGAAATTACCCAGGAGATCTGGTAAGTATGAAGGAAAGTTGACTTTGAAATGTTTTTCATGTAATAAGGTTGGTCACATTTATTTTCAATGTCCTAAAAAAATCCTAAGTACAAGAAAAAGAAGTTTAGATCTAAATATTAGAAGTTTCACTATGATGTTAATGATGGAAAAGAAGACGATGAATCTGAGAAGAGCAAAGATGAGATTGTGTTCATTTCTATAAAAGATGAGAATATTAATGAAGAGAGAACCTTGGTTTCACATGATGATAAGAGAGAAGATTGAGTTAGTGATGGTGGATGTTCACATCACATGACCATAGACAAAATAAAATTTGTGAAGTTTGAAGACTATGATGGTGGAGTTGTTAGATTTTGTAAAAATGCTCTCTATTTGATCAAAGGAAGAGGTTCGATTACACTTGATGGTAAGAATAATACTAATGATGTTTTATATGTTGGAGTTTAAGGAATAATATTTTGAGTGTTGGATAGTTAATTGATAAGTGTTATCAGCTAGAATTCAAGAATGGAACGTGTAGAATCATTGGAAGCACTAGAATTGAGATTGCATCAGGTAGGTGTCCATAGGCTAATCTCCTCTTGGATGTTCCACTGCAATCCACCCAAGTATCTAGCCATTTTGATTGACTCTTCTTCCTACAGTTTAGACCTTAGACACAATCTCTGGAATTCCTCAGTATATGAGGCCACATCTAGGTCTTTTTGTTTCAAGTTTTGTCTCTTCCTATGAAGCTGGATCTCATAATTCTCTGCAAGATAATTGTCCTTCAACTTGGTTGCCATGGCATTCCAATTTTCTATTGGTTTCTTTCCCATACTTACCCTCTCATCCTAAAGGTATTTCCACCAAGTCAAAGATGACCCTCTAAGTCTAGACTTGGCCACTTTGATCTTTTGGGCTTCAGAGATACCCTCACACTCAAAGTGATTCTCCATTGCTTCAATCTAGTCCATGATTGTTTCAATCTCCATCTTTCATCCAAACAAGGGTATCCCTTCCAAAGCCTTGCCACTTAATGCTTTTATGGATTACAAGAAAGGTTCCTCATTCAATACTTGGTCTAGTTTGGGGATGAAGTCTTCTTTTTAGCAGAATTTTCTAGTTCTTTCATCTTCAAACTTATTTCTTCCAAGGTACCTTCAAGGAGTCTGTTATGCCCTGCATCCCCGTCCCTACATTTTGTGTGCAAAATGTTGGGTCCCCCTTTTTTGTTTTCTACTTTTGGCTTTTACCTTGTCTTTTTCCTTTGTTTCTTTGCTTTTTTTCCTTCTCTGGGTTTTATTTCCTGCGGTGTTTTTTTTGCTTTGTGTTTTGTCTGGTTGTGTCTCTGGGACCCGGTCCCGGAGTTGGTCGTTCCCTGTCCAAGGTCCAGATTTTAGACTCTGAGACTCTTTTCCATGATGTCTTCTTTTCATAAGAGGATATGGTCGCACGAAATCCCCAGGCCTGGAGTCCAGAGGTCAGCCTATTCCAGAATTTGCGGAAGGAAAGGTAACTTGCTTTTTACCTCAGGTATAAATAGAAATCACCTGTCATTTTCATAATTACCATGATTAAAACACTTTAGCAATTTGAGCAATTTCAGAGCGATATCATGAAAATTTGAGTAGATTTAAGTACGAGTTACTCCGAGCTATTTGAAACAACTGTAAGTGGTTTTTAGTGTTGAGTGGTGATCCTTTGAAGGTGGAAGCTGTTGCAAAGCATTCGGCGCCTTTCCTTCCTTTGCCTTTCTCTGGTTTTCAGGTTGGTTTCTCTGTTTCTCTCCATTTCCTGGCTTTTCATTTTTGTTTGGTTTGTGTCCTTTTTGTCTTGCTTTTCATTTTTCTTTGCGTTTCTTCATCTGGTTCGCTGCTTGTTGGTGGGTCAGCTCTGCCAAAGGGTTGTCTGCCCTTTGTGCAGGTGTAGGGTAATGTAAATGTTGTAGGTTTGTACATTTTATGGTTCTGTGTAAATAGCTACCCTGCATTCTGTATATACATGTACTTAGTGTATATTAGTGTATATCCATATGTTTCACATGTATATACCTTTCAGCCTCAATGTATATATGATGTATATCTTATGTATATTCACTTGGTCTCATGTTGAGCTCATCGTGCCTTTTCTGTTTCACATTTTAAGTCTGCAAGCTCGTCCCAGACAGAATACCACCTGGTTGAAAATTGGCTCTCGACTGGTTTCAACTAGGTGGTTTTCTCTCTCCTCCATAAACCAGCCTGTGCCTCATTTACATCCCACGAATGCATTTAAAATTGTCCAGGTGGTTTTCCACTTTACACGCATTTGGATAGTTGGCACCACCATCGGCCATAACTTCCATTTATTGCATAACCACGTGATGCCCACATGGGATTGACAGTTCACTTTTAGCACACACCTTCCAACAGTTAGTTTCCCAGACCCTGAGTCTTCTATCTTCACCAGCCCACACCTTACTTTGCTAAGTATGTTGAAACCCCCAGACCCAGATATTGGTTATTTCCCTTAAGTTTGCATTATATATATCTTTCTGGGATTTTGAACCTAAACTAACTTTTAAGGAAAACAAACACCGTGACGGTAAGATCTCCGGACCCCGGAGTATGATTTACCTATGAATTCTGATGGTCATCTTGCCTTGTAGGTTTTTAAAGCAATATACTTTTACCATGTCTGATGCTTCCGCATCTTCACCACTCGGGAGTCCAGAACTTCCTTCCACGGCGGTCACTAGGGCAGCCTTCAGATCTAAGATGGAGAGGACCTTAGAGAAATTGCCTCTCACCATGAAGTACATGAAAGACAACACTATCATGGGATCAAAGATTGATTCCAAAGTTCAATTGATCACTGACACCAGTGTCAGAATGTGGGCCGAGATGCAGGCCCTGGTGAAAATATGTACATTTAGCGACAGTCTAGGGATCCACTGGTGATCAGCATTAGGGATTTTGGGATTCTCTAGGCCTCATGTTTTCCATGCTTCATGCAGGCCCCAAAGTGAATTCTTACACTTTCCGCATATTACAACTCTTCCATCTGGGTCATCATGCTCGCAGCCTCGAAACCAACTGGGTATCCCACCCCCATGGTGTCTCTTGAGACCACAACTTTTTGGATAGGGTTGGGGATCCCTCAGTTTGACAACCCCACTATGGTTACCAGATCTAATGCCTTAGTGCAGTTTAAGCAGTTGGAGGACGCAGCTTGGATATACATGAATACGCATTGGCTCAAGACTCCGAAGAGGGACCCCAAGAGAATGAAACTGGAGATCCCCCAGTCCAAATTTAAAGAGAGCATCCAGATGGGGATGATAGCACTTTCCTATGTCTTCAGGCAACCACATGCCAGGGAATTCACAGGGTGGATGTACTACTTCTTGCTTGGCATTTCCACTGGTAGGGAGTACTTTGATTGGGCCACGATTATTTCAAACCATGTGGATTCTCAGTTCCTCTAGGTGGTCCAAAAGAGGAATTTCTATATGAATTCTTATGTTCTATGGGCCTTAGTGCAACAAAGACCCCACGCCAATGGGTTACTCACATCAGGAGTACTCAGGAACAACCTGGGTCAGAAGACCCCCTAGGATTATTTCCCACAGATTCAATGGGAGGCCAGTTTCCCTAGCTTCTGCTAGGTAAATGACACCTTTATCTACTACAACCTGCTCACACCCACCCGGGATGTAGAGTACCACCTTTCTATGAAGGTGATGGATCTGGTCAGAAGTTATGGCCATTATTATATACAATTCTAGTAGCATACATACATAAGGGTAACCGGCTTCTCTGGGAAGCCCTACTTGTTGCCCAAACATTATGGGAACAAGATAATTCTCTTGGAGTACTACAAGAAAATGATGGAGTTGCACACACTCTATGCCTTGAAAAAGGTAACAAATATTCCATTCCCAATCACTTGTGGGAATTACTTGTGCAGTCTGGCCGTAGCCAAGGAGGTAGACAACGAGCTCAAAAGCTTGAACTTAGCAAAGTTCTACCTAGCACAGAAGAACTTTGATCCACATGGAAAAATTGCATTGGCACTTCCCTGGGCATTAGAGCCCCACCAATACCACATGGAGGACTTCTAGGAATATTTCCATGACAATGTTGAAGTCTAGAGCTGGCATTACATCTGGATGACCGTAGGAATGATGGATAAATTAAAGCTCTGAAGATTCCCTGATAACTTCTCAGATGCTGGCTCCACAATAGGCCCCCAGTACAAAGTGAAGGGGATTGATAAGTTAGCCCTCCCACCAGTGAACTAGAATGCCTAGGAGGGGCCAACCATAGAGGATTTTAATCGCAATGTGGTCGAGCGCAACCATGAGTATTTCAAAAGAATATACCCCGGGAGTACCCACAGAGCTCCCTAGCCAGTACCAAAGCTAACCCCCAGGGCCAAAACTTCTTCACAAGGACAAGATAGGGAAAAAGGAATCATGGAGACTCCAACTATGTAGGAGACCCCCATAAAAGAATAGCTAAAGCAATCAATAGCGACCTCCCAATAGATGAGGGAGAATTTAATCACACATTTGGCTACCCCGGTGCTCATGACTAGACCCATCCATCCTCCTTCTTTCCCGTCACTAGTAGCACTGATGGTCAAGGAAACTAGAGTGGATCTAGGAGAGGAGCAGGTTGTAAGGGATGCAGGGCCACCTTTGGTCACCAGGCAAAAGAAGAGACTTAGTCTGAAACCAAAGATAGAGCCAGAGCTGGGGACACCTCAGATCCCACAAGTTGAAATCCTTTCTTCTGACTCCCTAGAGCCGGAGAGGGAACCAGATCCCACTCATGTCCCAAAAAATCCTCCCCCTTAGGATGAATTTGATGATGTTCTTAGAACTGACGAGTTTGGGAATTTGTAGGGGGGACATTGAGAAGATAGGGGCTAAAGTCCTGGAGCAGGAGGAAGCTCCCAAACAAGAACCTGCACAGGAGCAGGAGGAACATATGGAAGAAGAAAAGGAGGTGGAACAAGAAATTGCCTCCAAAGTTCCAGAGATACAGGATGCGAGAGTGTTAAGGCAACAACAAGAATAAAGTGAGAAAATGACATCGACTAGGGAAACTAGACCTTCGGGAACAACCGTGACCCCAACTATCGTGCTCCAAATGTTGTTGCTAAAGGTAACCTTTGGGGAGGTAATCACTGCGGCCCAAATGTTAAACCTTGGCCCATTACATCCCCCACTACCAAAGGACACACTGATAGAAGAAGATATCCCAGCAAAAAAGGCTGAGGAAGAACAAGAAAAAGAAGAAGAAGAAAACCCCGGGGCCACCAACGAGGACCCAGATATTATTGAAGGTACAGATGATGGGGCAAAAGATACAGGTACCACCAAAGAAAATATTGTCGATGAGATTGAAGATACAGGAAAGGAGCTGAGAGAGGCTCATAATACTGAAGGGGCATAGCGAGATGTTGGGTAGAAGTCACAGGAACACATTTTGGCTACCAAGCCACCCCTACCACCACCATGGTTGATAGAAACTTGTAAGAGGAAGGCCTCCCGTCAACGCCTAGAGCCCATCTTTCCTTGGCAGAGATGATGGCTCAGGCCTAGAACCTGCCAAAGGCCAAGAAGGCCCGGATGGTTCACACTCTTCGAATGGATCCAGGCGAAGAAATAGTTGTAGTGATAGAAACACCTTCCCCAAACTTAGATGAAGCAATGGCCAAGGCCGCAGATTATAACGTCATAGAGATATTGCTGGGGAAGAGAGGGAAACAGGGTGAAGTAGACCTGTTGAAAGAGGCAGCAAAGGTGGTAGAGGCTCATTATGAAAAGGAGGCTCAAAAGCTCAAGGCAGAAAAGGAGAAAAATGCAAATCTCATGGGGTTGCTAACTAAGCTTCCTTGGCCTATCAATGTTATTCCTCCAGAGGCCTCTACATCTGATGCACCACTTTTGTAGGGTGACATAGACTCACTACAGGTGATGAAAAAGAAGGCCCAAGTGGTAGATGAGTGGGTCACTTTATAGTTGGGAAATGTCTGGCATTTCCTAGTATCCACCCTCCCAGATCTGTATGCAGCCCACTATGTCTTGCATCAGGCTAAAACCACCATCATTATATGGGAGGAGAACATCAAGAATTATGAGGCGTGGAAAGTTGAGTTCAAAGAACTCATCGGCCTCGGGGAAGAAGTTGTCTCCGAGTCCAGAATTTTGGGGGAAGAGTCATTTGATTTTTTGAGAAACCAGCACTCCAGACTTGACCTCACATTGGGGGTAATCAAGCAACTGGTGGGAATTCTGCAGGATAAAGTCAATGCAGTACAATATTCTTTTAATTTATATAATTCTTTTGTTACGAAGGTCTCCAGAGCTGATCCATTTAGAACTAACACATGTACACCAGAGGAGTATGTCTTGGGGAAGTTTGATTAGTTAATGGAGTCAAGGTATCAATCCCTGGATGGAATAGATGGGGCTCAAATGACAAGAATAACTCACATGGTACTCAGTGGCCATGATGCGACAAAGATGGCCGACGAATTTAAGGGAAATGTTCCAGACCTGGGGGAACAGATCGAGGTGGCCAAGTACCGGCGGGCCAACCTTAAAGATATTGATGAAGATGGAATCTCTCATCTCCTCTAGACCTTCAATGACAATAAGCAACAATAAAGTTTCTCCGGGGGCCGGAGAAAACCTAAGTGTTTTTGTATTCTTTATTCTTTTGGAATGTAAGTTCCCAGATCCTGGAGTCCCTGATCCTATGTTTTGTATTCTTTCAGTGATCCATGTCCCGGTCCCCAAGACTGACCGTCACTTTCAAAGTAGTTAATAAAGGTTTTTAGAGGGTAAATAGCTACACCAAGGCACGTCAGATCAGCAAGAAGTTTTCTAACATATGGTCTTCCCAAGGTGCCACTTCAGAAGTACACCTTGCACATTGGAGACAGGGCGCTGCTTTTCCCATTTATGAGGCATGTAGCCTTGATCCCCGGGGGATCAGATTTCTTCCTTCTCCTTCTCATCTCTCTTCTTAAGACCGATTCTTCCACTCCACTTCTCTTGTCTTTTTCTTCTGACATGACAGGCCTATTCTATCTCTAGGTCTTTTGTAGAGTGGCGCAGGTAGTACCGGCCACCAGATAATATATTTTAATGTACAGTGTAATATAAGTTAGGGTTAGGGTTAAATATGTATGTGTATAAGTAGTAAGTCCGGCCCCATTCCAAGGGTCGATGAAATTGATGATTTTGCAGTCCATGGTAATAGAAAAGTAGTATTTCATTTCTCAGTTGCAGAGCTCAATGCTCCTTAGTATTTTAGATTTTAGTAGTTAGATGCTCCCTTGGAGCCACCATTGTACCACGCACCAGTGCTTGCTAGAAGGAATGTTAATGAAGAAGGGGGAGTTCTTGCAATGATGTTGTTGGCATCCTGTCTTCTGAGTTGACGGTATTTTATGCTTTATGTTCTTCATGTCCTCTGCTCTAACACTTAAAGTAGATTAACGACCTCCTTTCCCTTGCTACTGATGAAATATGAATTGATGGTTGTATGTTTCTTCAGTATTTAGTATAGTGTGTTAGAGTATTGTTGATGTTTTGAATGTTCAGCATAACTATAGTTAGATGGAATATTCCTAACCCTGCGGGATCTTTTTCAGTTTATTTGTTAAGTGTAAGCATGCTTGGAGAAACCTCACCTACTTGAATCCCAGAGAGAATGAGTTGAAGTAACCAGCTATCCCCCTCAAAAATAGTCACATCTCCCAACTAAGCCCTGCATTGTTGAGACCTAACTCCTAGGTGCTTGGAGGCCTAGGGAATCTCATTTCCCCAGACAAACTTTACAGGCAAAGTTGGCTGATACCCCGGTACCCGGTGACAACTGACATCTGCTGGTGGACCTGGTCACCAAAGTCCCATCAACATAGTCTATTTTTCTCCTTTTTCTCTTCCATGTCCTTGGCCAGTTTTTCATTTGTCACCATCTTTTTAGAACCACTAGATTCCACTTCTGACATATACCAATCTTCCCAAGTTTCTCAACTTGTTGTGATACCACTCTAATGTAGCACTAGCCTTGCTTCTCCCTAGCTTCCTCTAGGGTCTCCTAGGCCAATCTCATGACCTACTAGGGTTCTTTCACTAACCCTAAGCTCTTTAGGTTTCTTCTCACAAGAACCTAACACTTTCAACTAGTGAACACCAACATGGTAGAATCCAAACTCTTCATGCTCTCTCCTAGACCCAAAATGGTCATTCTTGCTCCATCTGCACAGTTTGATCCAAATGGATCCCAAACATTCCCAAATGGAAAGGTAGTCTCCAAGATTTTTAATTGGACCAATTTCAATGTCCACAACCTACTTTGGAAGTGAAACCCTAATCGAGTTACGAATTCCAAATCAAATTCACCCAAAAGAGGGCTACTAGCTTTACACCTAATTAGGCTCCTTTTCTGCATTAACTCTTAAAACCTCCAATTAAGTATGAAAATAAACTCCATATCCTACTATCATTTATCAAGAACCAAAGGATTTTCTAGGTCTTGGCTCTTAGAGGTTCCCGTACAGTACCTCCTACAATCATGCCTAAAATTCAATGTTTTAGGTCTTTGCCACTGTCTATACAAGAAATGGATCTTCTTGGCTAAAAAAAAAAATTACCCAAACTTATCCACTAAGTTTTGGTTCCTTCACTAATTCTCCTACCTTCCCACATTTACTTATTGAAGCTATGAATGCTTTCAATCCCTCTAGCAAGCTCTGCAATCACTGGTGATCCCTAGCCATGCCACTATGGCTCACCTAGGGCATCACCTTCAAAATACACCCCTTTAAAATGGCTTCCATAACTTCCTTCACCCCTCCTTCACTATACACAATGTACATTGAGTCACCTTCCATAATCCAAGAGCCCATGCAAGTGCCATAGTGGAAAATGGATCTATGACTCCATTTTTTCACAATGCTCAATTTAGGACAGCGACAGTCCAGAAAACAAAAGAATTTAAACAAGAAACTAAAACTATTGAATTGAAAAAACTAATACAAAAAGAATTATTATATCAACCTACATTACTCAAATCATTTCTTACATAAGTTATTTCAATCCATTAAACATTCTGATCTTCACAAAACACAAAAATTGTAACTGTATATCAAATTCACAGTCCGTACACAATATGACTTCAAAATGCCAACCCTCCAAAAAGCTCAAGGATGGTCTTATATAATTGACCAAGGCACTATAAAACTTATTTCAGACAGTTAGGGAACTAAATTCCTCGAAGTTTCATTCTTGTCATAAATGTTGTCAATGTTGTCGATGACAAAATTGACAACTTTTCCAACTTTTTGGATATGCTATCCAAACTTGGTCTAACCTTGTCCAAACTTGTCCAAACCACTAATTAGGGTTAAATAACATCAAAAAGGACCTCTGTCCCTTTGTTTGACCCATTTTTAAATCAAATACCAAAAACACCCTATTGGATCTAAATGGACACAAAGGTCTTTAAGGACCTAACAAGACATCCTTCTACTTAGCACTCTATAAACTAGGACTGTTAGTCCCTTTATTCACCTAGTGGTATGGCTAGAACCACTAAAATCCAAAAACATAGAAGAAGCACTAGGTTACATTGTATCATCTATCCTACCTATGTGCTCCTGCACCAAGTATCCACATTCACTAGGCGGTTTGACTCCATCTTTACAGTTGCACTTTTTCCTTGTGTGATTCACAATGGGAGATAGGTTTTCATTGCGCAAGGTAATCACACCCTCTCTCTTTTTCTCTTTGAATGGTGATGTCTCTCTTATCATAATCTTGGGGTTGAAAATAATTTGATTCCCTGGGGGCTTCAGGATTCTTTTGTCCCTTTTGATTTCAATAATATTATATTTTCTTTATGATCTCCTTTACAAAGAGTTTGCATAGAGTCCATACTCTTGCTAAAGTGGGGGCTAAATGTATCGTTGAAAAATGGAAGCACTTCCATTTTGGACTACTTTAGCCCTTTGTGTAAGTGGTTTGGGGTCATGTAAAGCACCTTGAATGGGTCTTTGACTTGGATTTGGATTTTCCCCCATTCTTCCCCATTTTCCACTTCTCTACGGCCTGTTTCTAGCATCCTGATCAGCAAATTTGAAGTTCTTGACCTCAGTGTCAAGGTTGACCTTCTGGGCCAAGGTCGACCTTGACCTTTACCTAGGTCAAGGTAAACTTCAACCCTGACCTAGGTTATATTTGACCTCAACCTTGACCCAAGGTCCAATTTTCAAGTTTCTAGGGTTTCCAGATGTCAGGATTCAGAAAGATTTAATTCCTGCTTCTGGGTCAGCTTTTTCGGTCTTCAAGGAAATGAATCTTGAAATTATATTTAATATAGGTCCACTTTTATGGGTATAGGTATAATTGGAATTTAATTCTCCTATGTAGGCCTCTCTATAAGATTGTCCCTAGATTTGTACATAAGGAAGCCTTCTCCTCTTATTTTCTCTAAGGGTGAAAGACAAGCTAAGAAACAAGATTTGAGGCAAGCCAATAATATATTGAAGAAATCATCTACTCTCAAGAACTCAAGAATTAAAGAACATTCAATCATTCAATTTATCAAGGACATCTATTGGTATCCATTTAAGGATTCAAGCTCTATGGAGCCCTCTTGTTGAAGATTTATCCATCCACATCCATGCAAGCTTCTTCCTATTCCAAGATCCATTCAATATTGGTGTTGAAGATCTACAAGCAATTGATTTGAGACATACTACATCCTACATTCTACATTCATTTGGTGCATACATACTTGTGGATCCAAGGATTTGTATCCTCCACAAGGGTTTCTATACAAGCACGGTGAATTTGTTTATTTACTTTGTTTATTTATGCAATTTAAATTATATTTTAAGGTTAATTCAAAAAATGGGGTTTGACCAAGGAAAAATCCTCCCCCCCAACAAACAAAACCAATTTTATTGCAAGTAAAGGTACATGAAAATGAATTTCAGATCAGATTTGGATATCCTTTTCGGCCAACTTTCAGGATCTGCGAATAGATTTTTTCATCAAAATAGTGGACGTCAAGGTCGACATTTTGGGGTATAATTGTGCCCCCGAATTTGGGTCAAGGTTGACCTAACTAAGAAAAGGAAAATATTCCTAGGTTTTTTCCATCTCTATGTTTTTGTTCCATATCTGGTTACAGAATTTACGAAAACCTGACAAAGACATCAGAAAATAGAATTTTCCAGATCTACTATATTTTGAGCTTAGTAATTGTCTTTAATTCATTTCAATTAAGGTTTTAATCAATTCAAATCTATTATATAATCTTCATCCATAATTTTGGAATGTAAGGTTTTCTTCATTCTTCTTACTTTCGATCGATTGATGCATTTGTGCATTAACCAGTTTCTTATGGTTGATCAAAGTGGATCTCTCCTTTGTGAAATTCAGGGCTAGGAGGAGAATGTTATCTTCCCTCAAAACCTTTAAACACATCAAAACCATTTCTTCTAATTTTACATCATTTTGATATCTTACAAGGAATACCTTGTCAATCGCTTGAATTCGCTTAAAGATTCATTTCTGCAACTTTTCTCATGGTGCTCTCAAAAATGATAAGTAACAATAAGAGATGTACTCAAGCTCTATTTATAATTTTCTCTAGGTTTAGGGTTTTCAATGGTCATAAAGTAACAATTAATGCATTACCAAATCCCTTTATCAATTACCTTTACTATTACTTCTTACCAAATGATGTAAGTCATGAATTCAAATATATGTATCTGAATGCATCATAGTATGCTAATGTGGATCTCTACACATATACTAGGAACTGAATTAAGATTTAAAGATTTTCTTTGCAGTTCCTATACATACCTCTTAACTGATTAGGCAAATTGGTTTGCACCCAATTTGGAGGATGCGGTGCCCTCAACTATCCTGAATGACATTCCATCATCCATAGTCTTTCTTTTCCATGTCCTATTCATCTTCTCTCTCATCTCTTAAACATTTACTTTCAATTTCTTAGATGTCTCTTCCTTGGTAGGAGTTTTACCTCCGTACCTACAATCTTTGGAAATGCGACCTAGCTTATGACAATGGAAACATGTCATTCCAGGGTTTCTCTAAGACCTCCTATTGTTTCTTCCATGTAGTAACATGCATTTGCAGCAATGTGTCCATACCTTCCATAGACTAAACATGATATTCTTATATTGTAGTCTCATGGTATAGATGTACTATATCGATAACTTATCATGTTATGTTAGTTTGGTACCCATTTTTCATTTCTCCTTGGTGATCTACATTCTTAATACTTGTGACCATACTTGTTTCAAGTACTGCAATAACCATCAAACTTTGGATTCGTTATGTTGTTTACAATTCTTGATCTACATTCAAATGCTCGGTGCACATACTTATTGCATTTATAGAAATATCCATCAAACTTAGGTGAGCTCAGTCACTTATCCCTTTTTCTTTTGTAGACATTTTTAATATGTCCATATTTCCCATAGTGGTAGCAACTAGGCTTGTTTGACTTTGGTGGGTCGGAAGTGTCTTGATTGTCATCTTTCTTAGATGATTCTCCTTTCTTGGTAGTGCTCTCACTATTGAATCTAAGTCCATTTTTGTATCTATTTTGTTTTTGACCTTTGATTTTTGCATCCAATGATCTTAGTGCTTCATCACTTCTCTTTAGTACCTCATTGGCTTCTTTTTCATATTTTAGTTCACTAGCCAACCTTTCAACTTCACACTTCAGTGCTTGATTCTCTTATTCTTTCTCAACTATTCTAGTCTTATACTTTCTTTTATCTTCTTAAACTAATTTCAATGCCTCTTCAATTTCTCCCTTAGAGCCAATTATTTTAGTGATTCTTATTCTTTGTGCTTCTTGATCTTTCTTTTCTAAGTTTAGTTGTGAGTGTCTTGTTCTTTTTCAAGAGTTCTGCAATGGCCAATTCAACTTCATCACTCAAACTACCTTCAAATATTGTCTCAAGAGTATTAACATATTCTTGTGTGGATTTAAGTTTAGTGCACAACTACTTTCTCACCCTCAAGGAATTTTCTAACTCTATTTTTAGATCTTCAATCACCTCTTGTGAATTTTTTAATTCAAACTCAAGACTATCAATCTTCTTAGATTGCTTGTAACTTTCATAGCCATGACCTTTACTCTTAGGTGGTTAAACTCTTTTCTCAAGAGACTAGCTCTGATACCAATTATTGGAATTGTTGGAATAAATTAGGAAAGTTATGTACTGAGAGGGGAGGGGTGAATCAGTACCATTAAAACTTTTAACCATACATACTGATAAATTATCGAGTTGACTACTTTGCATAAAATTAACATAAAGTAAATAACTCAAATCATAAATTCTGCAACACATAACATGGATATTTTGGTCATGCAGAAATACTTTGTTAGAGGAACAAACTACGGTGGGGATGACACCCACAATCCTTCACTATTGTAGTATAAATTTTTCTTGATTAGAGATACAATGATAGCTACTTCTGGTAGCTTACCCTGTTAGGAGTAATATACTCATTTAAGAGTACAA
Organism: Thuja plicata; assembly: GCA_018584345.1. NCBI lineage: Eukaryota > Viridiplantae > Streptophyta > Pinopsida > Cupressales > Cupressaceae > Thuja > Thuja plicata. Next base: position 954,523 of record MU228128.1, on the reverse strand, counting down.
AAGACTTATTTAGTCTACCTTGTTAAAGGATTTTACAATCTCTAATCTCAGAGATGTACGTAGTTAAAGGATTTAAAAAAATAAAGACCTATTAGGGACTACCCACAAGAAAGATATTTACTTTTCTGATTACAAAACAAATTAAAACAAAATATCTGATAGAAATGCATCAATCACATGTTGTCCAAACTCATTGTGCTCAATAACTCTGTTAGCTTGTCCTACACTCAGTAGCTTAGTATCATAAGCTCTTGTTCATTCTACATACTTCTCCTTTGCTTCTCTTTTCACCATCTTTATCAACTATTCAACTTCAACAACATCAAAAACAACAACAACAACATAAACAACAACAACAACAACATGCTCAATTTTCAAACTGATCTCTTATATAATTTTTGGGCAGTTACCTGTGACTTAGGTGGTTAACCGGATCTAGGGCATCATAAATCAATAGTGGAGATTAAGTGGTTGAACTTAGATTACATCTTCAATGTCGTATGCCTTCTAAAAATTCATTGGTGGATTTACCTCGTGATCATGTGTTTGTAGTCCCAATGACTCACCTAACTTTTTCCTTGAAATCTATGCAATGCTTCCTGCTCGGTGTCCAGATACAATTCATCTAAATTCAAATGAAATTCCAACTCTGGAGTAGTATTTGGTAACATGCATGTGCTTACTCGGTAACTCTGTTCTCTCTTCTCGGTGTCTACGAGTGCTCAGTAATTGTCTTTGCATGACTTAGTATATGTAGCTTTCTCAGTGCTTGATAACTACTCGATGTTTAGTGGCTATCTTGGTTGCCTTTACCAAATGTGTCTCCTTCATTATATGACTTCCTTCCTTCAGTTACATTCACTATTATATGACTTTACAGAAAACTAATGAAAAAAAATCTCTTTAGGAGTAACATTTTTCCAAGTACTTGATCTCCAGTTGACCTACAACATATTGTTGGGGAGGCCATGGATTCATGAGATGCAAGTTGTTCCATCCACCTATCATGAGTGTTTAAAATTTCCTTATCTTGAACAAGAAATTACAATTAGTGGAGATCTTTACCTGTTTCAATACTGCTATCATATCAAACCGGTTATCAATTCTTTTATGCCACCTAATAATGAGGCTTCTACATCTACCTCACATTCAAAACATGCTAAGGAAACATATCCTAGGATAAGGTCACCATCCCCAGCAAAGGAAGAAGAAAATCCAAATGATAAGCCCACTACCTCAAGTCATAAAGAAACTACTCCCTCTCTATCAAAAAAAGGCAAGGAAAATGTTAGTTTTCTAAAATAAAATGAAGAAAACCCTAATTATTTAACATCATATTATTCTATTCAAGAGGGATCACAATAATAAAGAGAAAAATAAAAGTGGGCACATTATAAAAAGATGGACACAATGATGAAGAACTTTGAAAAACAATGTAAAAAAAGAAAAAAGGAGCAGGAGAATATTCTATATCATTGATGGATATGCCAAATTATCCTAAATCACATGGTAAACCCTTTGTTGTACCAAATCATACAATTCCTCATAAATATAATGATAACATTTTCAAGGCTACTACCTCAGTAGAGAAAGAAGAAGACAATAATGTTCTGAGCTAGTTATATAAAGATGAGGAGGAAACAAATGAGAGCGTGAAAAACATTAGTATTCCCATGCACCAATATGGGAAAGGATTTGATATTATGCAAAAAATGGCTTATAAAGGAAGAGGGCCATTAGGAAAAATAAATAAAGGGTTGTTATAACCTATACAACCTACATGAAGCTCTGGTGATGAAAAATTAGGATTAGGATATCATGAGCAAGGTAATGGTCAAAATAATTTCATTAATCCTTATGAACACATTAACATGATAGATTCAAAAAGTGAGGATGATTCAAATGAATATGAATGTGATTCATTACTTGAAGCATCTTGTCATGATAAAGAGGTGGATGTTATTCATTCTTATGCTACTATACCAAAGGACATTACAAATATAAGCCAAGAATGGGTAGGAGAGCCTTATGTACCCTCTTTCTTAGGATAATCTAGCTCTATGTTTAATGTACAACAATTTTTCCCATAGGAAACTTGAGAGGACTCTATTAAGGGAGATTTTGATCCTAGTTATATTGACCATATCGAGGAAACACATGTCATTGACTTGCACAATATAATGTATGAACCTACAAACAAAATCATGACCCTAAATCCCATCGACCCAAATTTTCCAATTGACCCTTTACCCCTTGTTCATCCTAAATTTATTGATTGGGAAGAACTCGAGACAAGTGACATACCATAATTTCAAGATGATCATTCCATAGTCATATACTTGAACATGGTTGAACCTTCCTCCACCAATGAATCATATCAGGAGATAGTGATGGGGGGAAGTGTCATTTTTATCAGGGAAGAAGGAAAAAATAAAACCAAAATAAAAAATAAAAGATCTAGTGGTGAAAACCACCATGTGGCAGTACTAGATCTAAAAATAGTAAAAACAAATTACATGTCCGAAGTTGAAAACCCAATTGAGGCACTTAAGGATAAGAAACTTGACATTTTGACTAACCATCATGAAGAAAGATCATCTATCTTGATAGAGCCAATATAAAATATAAATATTGGAATAAAGGTAGAACCAAAGATCATTCATCTAGCCACATCTTTTTCTATAGAAGAAAGGGAGCAATTCATTGAATTTTTCAAAGAAAGACGGGTGAATTTTGCATGATCCTATTCTAATATGTCAAGATTGGATCCAAATTTAATAATGTGTCATCTTAACATATCTCCCAAAGCAAAACTAGTAAAGAAAAAATTGAGAAATATGAATCCACATGTGGCCTTATTGGTTAAAGTAGAGTTGAAGAAACTATTGGACACACGATTTATTCAGCCTATTGTATATGCAACTTGGATCTCCAATATAGTAATTGTTTCCAAAATAGACAAAAGCATAAGGATTTGTATAGCCTTTCAGGATCTAAACAAAGCATGTCCCAAGGATGATTTCCCTCTTCCTAACATTGATACTATAGTAGATCTTATAGTGGGAAATTCTATTTTCTCTTTAATGGATGGATTTAGTGGCTATAATCAAATAAAGATAGCTCAAGAAGATCAAGATAAGGCAACTTTTACCTGTCCCCAGGGTACATTTTGGTGGTACATGATGTCGTTCGGTCTTAAAAATGTTGGGGAAACCTATCAAAGGGAAATGACAACCATCTTCTATGACATTATGTAGACATTCATGGAGGACTATGTGGATGATATTGTTGAAAAATATTATACCAAAAAGGAGCATTTATCGATCCTTGAAAAAATATTTGTCAGATTGGAACAGTTTAAGGTGAGACTAAATCCTAAAAATTGTGATTTTGGTATTCAATCAGGGAAATTTTTAGGATACATTGTGTTAGAAAAGGGAATAGAGGTAGATCCCGCTAAAGATCTATCTACTATGGAAATGAGGGCACCAAGGAATATTACTCAATTACAATCTTTGCAAGGAAGACTACAATCAATTAGAAGGTTCATATAAAAATTCGTGCAAAAATGGCATTCCTTTACCCAATTGCTACATAAATACATCCTATTTCAATGAGATAGTAAATGTGAAGAGGCCTTTTCTCTTTTAAATACATATTTAGAAAATCCTCTAGTTCTAATGGCTCTGATACCAGGGAAACCTTTGATCCTATACATATGAGCAACATAAAATTCATTAGGGGCCTTACTAGCATAAGAGGATGACAAAGGAAAATAAAAATCAATATACTATATTAGTAGAACATTGGTGAAGTATGAGCTTAATTAAGCCTGTGCATAAAGAGAATTCTTAGCAGTAATCTTTGTATCTCAAAAGCTCCTACATTGTATGCTAGCGTACAAAATTAGTCTCATTGCTAAAATAGATCCACTAAAATACCTACTTAGCAGATAATATCTTAGAAGGAGGCCAACCAAATGGGTCATGGTCTTAAGTGAGTTTGACATTGAGTATGTGGAACGTAAATCTATTAAGGGACAAGTCATTATAGATCAACTAGCAGAGTCTCCACTCTCAAGTGAAGAACCTATTCAGGTGGAATTTCTAGATGCAACTATCCATACTATTGAGCCAAAGACATAGAAGTTATATTATTTATGGATCATATACACAAAATGGCTCAGGGGAAGGAGTTATCCTCATTACGCGACAAGGTTGCACAATCCCCAAATCATTCAAACTATTATTTCCATGCACTAATAATATAGAAGAGTATGAATCATTTGTGATAGGATTCAAAATGGCTTTAGAATGAAGGATTACATAAATACAAATCTATGGAGACCCCAATTAGTCATTAATCAAACTAATGATGAATACTAAACTAAGGATGAAAAGATCATACCATACAAGAGGATGATTGATGAATTCAAAAATTATTTTTTCTTAATTATATTTGAGAAAATACCCAGAGAAGAAAATAAAGCAGCTGATGGAAACCCTAGCCTCACTTTTTCAAGTACATGATTAGGATGATAGATATGAGTTCTTGGTGGATGAATTGGTAAAACCCACATATGACCATCCTGATTCCCAAATCATTTGCCTACTTGTGGGTCATGAATCTACTACGTATGGTCCTACTTACACCTATCTCAAAGATAACACTCTACCCTTGGACCACACCCGAAATGAGAAAATAAACCTTATACTCCAAGGCTCTCAATTTACCCTCATTACTGACACATTGTATCACAAAGGTCTTGACGGAATGTTACTTAGATGTCTAGAGATTGAGGAATCTAAAAAAATTTTACATGACATTCACGAGGGTATTTGTGGATCATACTCGAGTGGGTTTACCTTAGCAAAGAAACTTCTTAGGATGGGGTGCTATTGGCCGACCATAGAAAAAGATGCATGCTAATTTGTTAATATTTTTTGAAAGTATCAATACCATGAGAACTTTATACATACACCAGCTCATGAATTACATCCAATTACTACATTATGGCATTTCTATTAATGGGGTTTTGATTTAATCAGGATGATATATCCTCCTTATAATGGTCATAAGTATATCATAACTACCATTGAGTACTTTACAAAGTGGGTAGAAGTTGTGCCCCTATCAACTGCTACTATAAAAAATATCCATGTTTATCCTAAATCATATTATTTTTAGATATGGTATTCCACATGCCATAATAATAGATAATGGAAAATAGTTTAAAAACATGGATGTTAAGGAGTTTTGTAAAAAATTCAATGTAATTCAACACTTCTCCTCAATATATTACCCTCAAGGAAATGGTCAAGATGAGGCTTCCAACAAAAGCATCCTTAAAATTATCAGGAAAATAGTTGATGATTTTGGCATACATTAACATATATAGTTAAATCCAGCATTGTGGGCCTATAGAAAAAGCATTAGAACACTAATTGGAGAAACACCATTTTTATTAGTATGTGGAACTAAGGCATTTTTACCTTTAGAAGTGGAAAATATATCCTTAAGAGTCTCACTACATGGCATACTAACAAATGAGGAGTATAGAGTGTCCAGATTGGAAGAGCTAGAGTTACTAGAGGATTATCAACATCAAGCTTATAATCATCTTCAAGTCTAACAAAAGAGGATGTATCAGAACTAACCAAAAGATCAAACCTCCAGAATCCCAAGTTGGTTACCTCATCCTAAGATAAAATCCAAGAAATTAATCAGATAGAGAGAAGAAGGAGAAATTTGAGGCAAATAGGCTAGGACCCTTTGTAATCACATCATCCTATAGCACAAGAACATACAAATTAGCCAATTTTGAAGGAGATGAGATTTAGGAACCCATCAATAGCATACACCTAAAGAGGTTTTATACCTAAGATCAGAGGAAAGAGTATAAGAGGAATGAGTATCAGATGAAAGAGAATCATAAACAAAAATTAATCCTGAAAAAATCCAAAAATATTGAAAAATAAAGAAGAAATTTTTTGAAAAAGATAAAAGTGCCTTGGTGAAAACCTAGAAATAGGAGGCTTGGTAAGAAAAAAAGAAAAAAAAAGAGAAAAAACACAATAAATCTAAGTGGTGAAAACATGGTAAATAGGCACTATATAACCCACAACATTATGTCATTTGTACATACCCATAATAAAGTCTCAGAGCTCATTTTTACATAAAATCTTTCGTCACTGTTTTGAAAGTTGCCTTGGTCCATTCTCATTGACAAAACCAAATTGGGGGCACAATTCAAATTCAAGGATCTCATCAGACAAACAACACACGTAAGACTTCAACACCTTCATCAAAAATCAAGAATCCTAACTTTTGATACTTATCAATTGATCCAAAACCAAATTTCAAATCATCATCACTTGATCCAAACATCAAATTTATAAAATCCAAACGCATGACTCATATAAAATTTCAAAAGCTCAACACATCAAACACTAAGCTAAAACATCAAAATTAAATAATATGAATAAGGATCAAAATGGATGGAACCTTTTATGAGAAAATGGATCAACAAACAAATAGATAAGTTAGTTCAAAGATGTTTCTAAATTTTTTTATCATGTGTTTTTAGTAGATCAATGATGTATTGGACTACATAAGAAATGATAGAGACATGATATTTTCTTGATTTCTTCTTGTAAGGTTGATTCCTTGACGTATCCAAGTTATTCTAACGATATGATCATCAACGAATAGTCGAGGACATTTGTATACCAACAAGGATCGTATCTTTTTTTGTTTATTAAAATGGATACCTTTCACATTTATATTTCTCATATCCTAATACAAAAATCCACTTACAACATTGAATCCAATGAAATTGGTATTCATACTCCCATGGTTTGAAAATTTAATGTAATGTCCCCTTTTTCGTGAGCAATGGAGTTCAAAGGAATTATCCTATCCTGATCCTTGTAGGCTAATGGGACTTGATAAGAGGACCATGAGGTAGTTACCCAGTTGCTTGGTTGGCCCATTTCTTGGTCATATGAAGGTTTTCCTATTATCAATGGATGTTTCTAATTTTGGAAACCTTATTTTATGTTATAATGTTATATTGCACTTTAGGAGTTAGGTTATATTTTATAATTATAAAGTGAAATATTAAAATAATAAAATAATATTATAATATTCCTTCTAGAAGGTGACTTGAGAAAGTTCTAGAAGGAGGCCGACCTATTGAGGAAAAAGAATAAATAGGCATTGAGGGCTCATTGTCTATCATCCAGATTTGTTGTTGATGTTGTTGTTTGTTGTGGATGTGCATTGTGGAGCCTAGGGTTTCTGCAGTAGTCACAATTGGCCATTGAGAACAAAAACTCTCAATTGGTACACAATTTTGAGGGTGTGAAATATCACTTGAATTATTGCAAAGTTGAGGAAGTTGCTTCAGACTTTCTACTTGTACTTTAAAGCAAATTTTATGGCCTTTGGCCAAACTTTTGGTG
>MU228128.1:891867-903577 GCA_018584345.1 Thuja plicata | reverse complement strand
AAAATTCTGGATTCCAGGATTCAGAAGACAACCAGGCGTAGGGTATACAGAGAATACCTAGTAAAGTGGTCAGGGTTACCAGAGGCAGAAGCTACCTGGTTGGACGAAGCAGAATGTAGAAGATATGAAATTAGTTCGGCATTGCTGCCGACTAGTTCAAGCTAAATTTTTGTCATCTCAGAGAGGAGGGGAGTATGGTGCAGAGCACCCTAGGGTTTAGCTCAAAACCCTAGCCCCAGCAATTTTGAAACACTTTTGATACAAGTCTTTCCACGAGCAAGTCATATTTTGCCTAGTCGCACAGTCACAGAGTAGCAGAGAGCAGCATAAGGAATGCATCGCACACTCGCGAGCTAGTTATGAGTTAAGTCTCTTAGTGCACGAGTGCGCGACGAGGAACTAGTCGCTCAGTCGCAGATGGCTAGTAGAAAGAACAGTGCACGACAGCGCGACGGGGAGCTCATCGCCCAATCGCGAGTCAATTCGCAGTCAGAGCAAACACGGTGAGACAACGCGATGGGTGATCAATCGCTCAGTTGTGAAGACAAATAGTTACGTCGTGGTGTGCGAGTGAGCGACACTCGATGCATCGCCAGGTCGCAGAAGAAAAGGCAGCTCGTCTCCAGACAGTGCGATAGCGTGACACGAGCTCATCGCTCGGTCGCAAAGCGAGAGGCAGCTCGAGTAGAAATATAGCAAGTGCGCGACTGATCGTATCGCTCAGTCCCTGAGATAGGGCCAGCTCGTCAGAAAGAGTTGCGAGTGCGCAACGGATTGTGTCATAGCGTCGCCAATGAATGTCCAGTTCATCCAGAAGTGTAGCAAGTGCATGACTAACGTGCATCGCCAACTCACAAAGTAAGGAGCAGTCAATGAAGATGCAGTGCGAGTATGCGACTTGAGCTCATCGCTCAGTCGTAGCATAAAACGTAGCTCATGAAAAAGCAATGCGGGTGCGCGACATGAGCTCATCACTCAGTCACCACGGAAAAGATAGAACAGGTAAAGACATTGTGGGTGCGCGACTTGAGCTCGTCACTCAGTCGTGAGGTAAAAGCCAAGTCAGGAAAAGACATTGCGGGAGTGCGATGAGCAGGTCATCGCTCAGTCGCAGAGCAAAATGTAAAAGGTCATTTCATCTCGCGACTACGCGATGGAAAAATAGATCAGTCAAATGGTCAAATATGTTGACGTGTCGATAGGAGAAGACATTGAAAATTCTTAACCGCCAAACAAAAAAGGAATGACACGAAGGAAAGAAAGATGACCAGAGTGTCGACCATGCAGAGAAGAGATGACAGTTTGCAGAGAGTATGAAGAACAGAGAACAGCTGGAAGGCTGGGATCGACAGGTAACCACCAGGGTTACAGAATCGAGATGAAGCCAGAGATAAAGTAGAGAAGAAGAATCTGAGAAGGGGTTCAGATCAGTTCAGACAGTTCAGAAGTTGAGTTCAGTTAGTTAGTTGCAGAGAATAGACTAACAGAGGATTGTAATATTCTGTAAATCAATAAAGAGAAGTTTGTCTGTACTTTACGTGTTCTTTTGTTCTAAGTAGCTTTCTGTAAAGTGTTGTTTTGTTTCTGTTAGATAACATGGGTGCTTCTTGACTCTGATAATCTGCTAGATGGATTGTGATAGTCAAGAAGCATCCTCCATGTATATTATGCTTGTTTCTGTATTTTTGTGGGATGAGAAGCTAGTCAAGAGGTCAGACAAGTCCTAGGCGAGCCTATGGTCTGGCTAGAGAACTTGTAGATGAGATAGATAAGTAAGAAGGTGCATGACTGTAGTGATTCAGTCATGAAGAGTGAGAGGCAGTAAGGAGTAAAAAATTTCGGTGGGTAGGGAACCTAGGAGAGAGGGAAGATAAGTCCTTCTGGTTAGGGTCTGAGAGTATCCCTAAAGAGACTCAAGTGTGAGTCTAGAGAGAGTCCTGAATTGAATAGGATTCCAGGTGAGATTCCTAGAAGAGAATAGGAATTTCAGAGAGTTAGGTGACCTCCCCATCAGAGATTGTTGGAAATATTGTTGGAAAGCTACAATGGAATCAATTGTTTTTTTGTCATTGATGTCAAACCTTAACTAGTGATACTATTTCTATCTATTTAAGTACCATATCTATTGATTGATGAAGGAGATTTAACAAGAAGACCAAGTGGAATGGTTGAGATATGAGAAATCACAAGGGTACTAGATTAGTAGGCACATTGGAAAAGTAATGAGTTGTTTATCTTTCAATGACAGTTTACTGAAGAATAGTTTGTGCCAAGCACTAGTATATGTTGAGCGAATTCAGTGATGACTAAGCACCAGTAAATTGCTGAGGAACACAGTGTTGGCCGACCAGCATTATTTTGGTAATTGTTGATATTTGAGATCTTTGGCTGACATAATTGATTTTATTTGGATATTTAAAGTTAATTAAGGATAAGCACATTTGATCCACACTATGTAAATACATGGGTAAACGTAATTAATGCATGGATCAAACATTTAATTTGTGATTATTTTGGAGAATTAAATTAAATGTAAATATGGAAAGATCCATTGGATCTGACCTAACCTAAGATCTACGATCTTGATTAAGTGGTAAAATATTTATTTGACCTAGATGAAGAGATATAAGATAACCTTAGGAGGTTATTGATGTAGTATAGTGATTACGCAAGAGGATTTCATAGTTAATTGACTAATTGGCATGATCTAAGTAGAGAAGGATGAACAAAGAAGTAGAGAGATGCAAGAGTGATTGCTTGATGGATTTCCAAGCAGATCTAAAGATTGAAATGAGAATGAAGGCCACTCAGTGAATTAGCATAAGAGCTAAATTGGATCTAGATTTGCAAAGTAAATTGTATGTATCAGATCACATCTGTTGATTACTTTCTAACCATTGTATCAGTCAAAATCCTTTAACCAGATTGACATAACAGTCATTGTATAAATCCTTTAGCAAGGTGACATTCAGGTGGAATTTTCTAAGTCCTCTAAGAAGGCCACTCCTAACAAGGTGATTAAATCCTTTAACTAGGTCACATTTAGCAGTGTGTTTTGTAACCTTTAACAGGGTTGGCTCCTAACAGTGCTCACTTCAGAAGAGTGAAAGTTTTTAATTAAGGTAACAACAGGTTTTGAAGGGGCCCTGAAACCCTTTACATAGCACCAAAAGATAGACAACAAAGGACTAAGGTAACAATGAACTGTCACATATGATAGAAAACCAAAAGAGGGCTAAACCCCATATTTAATAGAAAATAATATTACAAAACATCAAAATAGCTAACTACAAAAAGCTTCTAGGAGATAGATAGCAAAAAACTTCCAGTAACCCAAAACATTCCAGCACTGAAGCTAAACAGCTTCCAACTAATCCTCCAGTATCCAAACTTCAACCATCTACAACTCCATGCTTTGGATTGAGTCCCTTTATTTCTTGATATCTTTAGTCTTGACTTGGGATTTCTTTTTAGTGTTGGAGCGAGTCCTAGAGCCATGGCTAGAAATATGAACTTCCTGAGGGCTATCTTCTTCCTTCCTTGCCTTATCACTGTCATTACCTTCCAGAAGGGTATATAAGGATTTTAGATTATCCAGGGAGTTATTCATACACATTTTTCTAACAATAGTAATATTTTTGATGAGAGCCTTTTTGTTGTTAACCTTGTCATTTATGTTTTTGAGCTTGTTATTAACCATATTGTTGATCTTGGTATCCATATTGTTTACCTTATCGAAAACATTTTTCCCCTGCTGGTACATGGTAGCATCATTGCGCATTTTGTCAAAAATTTCCTCTAGCAGCGTATTCTTGTCTTCCAAATTCTTATAATTATCTTTGATCTCCTTTATATCATCATGATTCTACTTATCCATATTATAGTTGTTCTCTGCTTTATTTATGGCCATTTGCAAGAAAGAAATAGTAACCACCCCTTTGACATTGACTTCTCTCTTACGGAGATCATCCTCAAGGATCCTCCTATTGTAGACATTCTTGTCTTCAAGGTCACCTTTCGAGGTATCCCAGCTGTACTCAGGATTCTCATTCTCATTGTAATCTTTCTTTGTTTTGTTAGTTTCCTTATCAAGGACATTATCCTCTTCAATGTTCTCCATGTTGCCTTTGTCAATCTATGTTTCTTCCATATCCCCTGTTTCCCTTTGGTAATCCTGAAATTCCTGAATCTGGTCTTCCCCACCTTCATTATTAATAGGGTGGTCATCATTGTGGGTATCAGTGTCCCCTGACTCCCTCTAAGACTCCTAATTTTCCTGATTCTGTTCCTCATCACCATCATTTTTAATAGTATGGTCTTCAATATGGGTTTCAATAATATTTTTGATTTCTTTAGTTATTTCATCCAATATTTTGTTCTCTAGATTCTAGGCCTCCTCCATATCATCTTTTCCATCCAAAGGCACATTGGTGGTATTCTTCATGTCCTCAATGTTTCCCAACTTCCTAGTAAAACCCTCATCCTCAAATGACTCAATATCTTATTCATCATTAGTTTTCATTCCCTCAATACCATCATAAATAGACAGAGAAATATCCACTGCAACAGGGCCTCTATGACTTTTTTTAGTTTTTTCCTTACTAGGGCTCTTACCCTTAGACACCTCAAGACTTTTCCTCTTAACATTCACAATAATTTTGGGAATGGGGTCGTGGATATGATTCTTGACATAGTCTGTAATCAACAGTATTAATCCCTCATGTAAAATAGGGGAAGACTTACTCCTATGGTCGTTGATGCTCTGGTTGAGAGAACTTAAGAGATAGAAGGGAAATCAAACCCTAATGTTATGACAAAAATGGTTTACCAGAACAAAATGATAATTGTAAACCTTAGAATACCTGCCATCCAATGTGAAGTACTCCATGATAGCCTGGATCATGAACGCCCAAATACGCTAGATATTTGACAGATTAACATAATCAAGATCACCCTTCACAAGAATTGCCCTTTCTTGGTTTGTCTTAGGGAATTTTTTGCAACCTTTGTTGCCCTATTTTTTGTCTTTCAAAAAATGCATACCCTCCAACGGAAGACCTGTTATTTCTACAAGATGGTACAGAGTGAGCTTAACAGATTTTCCCATAATGTTCATAGTGTCATTCTCCCAGCCATTGGCAAAAGCTTTCATCACCTCCTTGTCATTTCCATGGAGGCGCTTCAAATATCTATGAACATTACCCTTCTTAAGCTTGTTCCACACATCTTTGTATTCCCTCCATTTACACTCTGCAGGTTCTTCTCTCTTCAAATCTCCACCCATATCTTCTTCCTCTGCAATTCAGACTCTCTCACTATTCTGTTTCATACTAGTTTTCAACTCAAAATAAAAACTAATTTTTACAATCACGGAGTACTTAATGATGTCCCAGAAAGCTTGTGTCTTAAGTGATTCATCATTATTTTTATGCTTCACATTTCTCAAAGCCTTCGCCATACCCCTAATCAAATCATCATTAATCAGAATGATTAATGCGAGTGACCTCACCTGCCTTATGATTAAGCCTATCATAATTAAGTAATAATTCCACCTCATTATTGATTTTTGCGTTCCCATGCCACTTGCATGTGACATATTTCTTTACACCAATGTTGGCTAGACAATCAGCCACTTGATTCATCTTTATCAATAAATTTCTGAGGTGGGTAACTCCATTGAGCAACAAAATCCTACCAAACAAAAGGAAAACACTAGCAGATATGCCATTTTCTAAAGATGATCTCCCAAACTTTACGGGTGAAAGGACAATGGAGCATGATATGATCACAGGATTCAGAGTTTTGAAAGAAAAGACTACATCTATTGACAATGTTTATACCCCTCCTAAAGAGGTTATCAAGAGTCAGCGATTTATTTTGAATTAAGAGACAATATAAGAAGTTGATTTTAGGTATGAGATTTTTATACCAAACAAAAGAGAAAGGAGGCATTTCCTCTCTCTCAGAAAGGATATTAACAGTAGAGGCCATGGTATACTTACCATCAGAAGTAGGATTCCACACAACTAAATCCTGAATGTTATCTTTTATGTGCCAGGTCTAAAGCTCATGCTGGAGGGAAATGAGACTAACATCAATTTCTCCCAGATTTTTCCAATTGTTATCCTGCAAGTAATGAGTAACTTTTGTGCCAATAGAATCTTTGCTTCTTTCAATAATTTTCTTCTAGTCTTGATTGGTTGATAGAGGCTCAGAGTGGATCCATTCATCATCCCAAAAATCAATTTGACAACCATCTCCCAGCTTCCATATTTTACCTTTCACAATTAGGTCCTTGGTAGATTTTATACTATTCCAGATGAAGGAACCATTAGTGTTGTTATCTTCCCCTATAAAGTCCTCCAAAGAATTGTTAAGAAAGAGATACTTACTTTTAATGATAGAATTCCACTCTTTTTGATGTCCATAAATCCTCCATAGCTGTTTAGCCATGAGGGCTTTATTAAATTTTTTAATAGTCCGCAGTCCAAGACCTCCCAGCTTTTTAGGGTTAAAAACTTTTTCCTAGGACAAAAGGCTCATTATTTTCTTTTCCTCAACCCCAGACCAGAGGAATGTTTTCTGAATTTTTTCAATTTCATTAGCAATTTTAGGGGGAATTTTAAATAATCTCATTGCATAAATAGGGAGGTTATGGAGGGTAGATTTCAATAATTCAAGTTTTCTAGCATTGCTGAGAAGCGCCCCTTTCCATCCAGAAAATTTATTGTTGTATCTATCAATTAGAGTGTGCTAAATTTTTTTTGGAGGATTGGAGCAAAGGGGCAATCCCAAGTAAGATGAGGGGAGTTTTCCAATGGTAAAAACAAGAATAGTAGACATTTTATTTTGTCTTTTTTTAGGATTATTAATGAAGAATATGGAACTCTTAGTCCAATTGACTAGCTGACCAGTTGCCTTAGTATAGATAGATAAACCTTTCTTTAGATTTATGGCTTCTTTGATTATTGACTCTCCCATGATAAGAGTATCATCCACAAATTTCTCATGAGAGAAAATGAGTCTAGTTGAGGATAGTTGAATACCATTTATTTCCCCCTTTTCCACCATCTTAAGGATATACCTCCCAAGGCACTCAGCAAGAATAGAAAAGAGGATAGGAGAGATTGGATCTCCTTGTCTTAACCCTATGGTAGGTTTAAAAAAAGGAGAAGAGCCCCAATTAACAATGATAGAGGAGAAAACTATAGTTACAAGTTGCATTATAATTTTGATGACCCCCTTGTTAAAGCCAAAAGAAGACAACACCCTTTAGAGAAAATGCCAGTCAACTCTGTCGTAAGCCTTAGATAGGTCCAGTTTCATCATGAAGCCCTTTTTTTAGCGTTTTCCAGAGAATGGATATTCTCATGAGCCACAATGATAGAATCGAGGATTTATCTCCAAGGAACAAAGCCATTTTGCTGAGGGGGTATAATATTTGGGAGAAAATGGAGTAGTCTGGAGGTGATAACTTTAGACATAATCTTGTAAAGAGAGTTGCACAGGTTGATAGTTTTAAATTATTCCACTGTGTTGGCCCCAGGTTTTTTAGGAATTAGAACTAGGAAGGTTGCATTTAATTCCCTGAGAAGAAACTTAGAACCAAAGAATTCTTTAACAACTACCTGAACATCTTGAATTATAATATCCCATAACTGTTGGAAGAAAAACATAGGGAAACCATCAGGGCCATGAGATTTTTCTTCTTCAAAGGAGAAGACAACATTTTTGATTTCCTTATTCAAAGGAATAGATTGGAGTATTTTGTTAAAAGGTTCATCAACCAAATTAGGGATGGAATTAAGAATTTCATCCTGATTAGGTCTACTCAAATTATTATCCTTAGCAAGAAACTCAGAGAAGTATCTTACCATTTCAGATCTGATCTCTTCCTCCTTCTGGATAGTTTTACCTTTTGATTAGAGATTAGTTATCCTATTAATAGCGATGTGTTTCAAAGCCGTCATATAGAAAAATCTTGTATTTTTTTCCCCTGCCTTAAGCCAAAGAGCTCTAGATCTTTGTCTCCATAAATATTCCTCCTTGGTGATAATATTATGAAAACCAGCAATCAGAATGTTTTCCTTGATTTTAGTTTCCTCTGAAAGACCCTCTTTATGGATGTTGTTCTGAATTTCCTTAATATCATTCTGCAACTTACCTTTTTGATGGAAGATATCCCCAAACACTTCCTTGTTCCATATTTTCAAATTTATTTTTATAGTGTTCAGTTTCTTAGCCATTCTATACATTGCTCCCCCTTCAACCTTGTGATTCCACCATTCCTCAATCTTATTTTCTAAGTAAGGGTGAGCTAGCCACATTGTTTCAAATTTGAAGGGAAAGATCTTTCTTCTTTGGATTTGATTAATATTTAGGGATATAGGATAGTGGTTATATCCAATACAAATTTCAATAGAAAGAGTGCAAAATTACCCAGCCATCCAGTCATTGGTTAAGAGGGCTCTATCCAATTTCACCTGAAATAAATCTTTCCCAATACATCTATTAGACCAGGTATAGTCAATGCCTTCCAAATAAATATCTAACAGAGCTTCCTCATTGATAAATTCCATTAGGTTAGATCTACTATCTAGTTGGGAGATAATCCCTCCCTTTTTTTCTTCATTCTTGAGTGGAGTGTTAAAATCTCCCATAATCTTCCAGCTAGTTTCTTGAAAGAGATGAAGTATTAGTATCATCATCATGTAACCTAGGCCTAACACTTCTACTATCAGTATAGTCAATATAGTCTTTCATCCAAAACAACATAAAGTATCTATGAGAGTATTTGTTGAACAAAATATGAACATACCCAATTGAGTCAAGGCCCTTAAGTCCAACATCACCCATAAAGCAGTAACTAAGAAGAAATTTGATGTTAGTATGATAGTTGGTGTTACATTTTTTCTCTTCATGTTAGTATGATAGTTGATGTTACATTATTTTTGTCTCTTCCTTTAATCAATGTGAGAATTGATGTGATCTATTATTGTTAACACCCAAGTGAAATCATTTTGGCCATATTTTTTTAATGTGTTTGAGGTATTATTTGAGATTTTTTTTTTCCTTTTTCTATTGAGTTTCCTAGAAATCAAAGACCAAGTCTAAATGTTTATCAGTAAAATCATTAAAATGGGTTTATAAAGGTAATGTCCATGCAAGATATACAAGTTTATCAACTATTGATAAAATGACTTCCTTGGTAGGTTGATTCATTGTTGGTGATTAGGTGACTAGATGAAATTGTTAATGTCAATTTCCTCCACTAACATGTCTAGACTCTTTACAAGGTCATAATATATTTTTCTTGAATATATTTATAGTATAACATATTTTCTTGTAGATTATTGTTCATTGTGTAAGGTATTTCATCCTGCCTTAGTAACACATCCACTCAATAATTTAAGTTGTGTATTTTCATTCTTTTCATATAGTTGCATGTAAGGACTCCACACAATAGAGGAGAAAGATATAAACCTATAGATATTTTGTAGCATGCATGTTCCATCAATTTATCATGCTCTATAATTTTTTTATCATTATAGTACTTTTAAAATTGTGGTCTTGATCATACATCACATGACAAAGTTTCATATCAAATGGAAAATTTAAAGTATAACAATAATAATCATTAGTACAGTTCCATATGTGGGGATTTCTCTTAAAAAGACTAGTTTAGGTTTCCTTTATTATGCCTCATGAATAAGAAAACTTAGATTAGAAGTTGTTATTTGTATAGTCAAAAAATGGAAGCACTTCCATTGTAGACTAGTTTAGCCTTTTGAGTAAGTGGTTTAGATTCATGTCAAGCACCTTGAATGGGTCTCTGACTTGGATCTGACGTTTTCCCTTGTTCTACCCCATTTCCCACTTTTATCTAGCCTGTTTCTGTCACCCTAAACTAAAAATTGAGACTTTTGACCTTAGGGTCAAAATTAACCTTTCTAGGTCAAGGTTGACCTTGACCTTGACCTAGGTTAGAATTGACCTTTTTCTGATCCAAGGTCCAGATTTCAAGTTTCCAGGGTTTCTGGATGTCGGGCTTCAGAAATATTTAATTCCCATTTTCGGGTCAGCTGTTTCGGTATTCAAAGTGATGATTCTTAAATTATATTTAATATAGGTCCATTTATAGGGATAAAGGTCTAATTGGAATTTCATTCTCCTATGTAGGCCTCTCTAGAAGATTGTACCCTAGATTCATATATAAGGCAGCCTTCTCCTCTCATTTTCTCTAACCATCAATCATCAACCATCTAAGACAACTCTATGCATGATCTATTGAAGCAAGAATCTACTATCAAGCATTCAAAGACATTCAATCATTCAATTCATCAAGGAGATCCATTGGAAGCCATTGAAGGATTCAGGCTCTATGGAGACCTCTTGTTGAAGATTTCTCCATCCACATTCCTCCAAGCCTTTTCCTATTCCAAGATCCATTCAAGAATGGTGTTGAAGATCTACAAGAAATTGATTTGAGACATCCTACATTATACATCCATTTGGTGCATACATACTTTTGGATCCATGGATTTAAATCCACCACAAGGGTTTCTATACAAGCAAGGTGAATTTTTTCATTTACTTTTTATTTATTTATGCAATTTCAATTATACTTTGAGGTTAATTTCAAAACTAGGGTTTGACCAAGGAAAACCCCTCCCCCCAAACAAACAAAATATTTTTCTTGTAGGGATAGGTTCAGAATAGTGATTTGGAGTGAAGATTCAAATACCCTTTTTGGCAAACTATCAGGATTTGGAAACAGATTTTCTGTCAGAGATTTTAGATCAGAATTGACATTCTGTTCTGGGTTAGAATCAAAAATTTGTTCAAGGTTAGAATCATAAATTCTGGGTCAGAATTGGAAATTCTGGGTCAAAGGTGACATTGATTCTTGGGTCAAAATTAGAACTGAGCCAAATCGGAAAAACATTTCTGAGTTTTGTCCGTCTCTGCATTTTTGTTCCAAATCTGGTTGCATATTTTCCAAAAATTTAGTGCAAGAACCCAAAAACAACATTCTTCAAATCTGTAGCATTTTGAGGTTAGTAGTTTTCTTCAATTTATTTTAATTAAAGTTTTTAATCTTCCTAAATCTATCACACATTCTTTTCTATAAAAGGGAATCTAAGGTCTTCCTCTTTATTCTCATTTCCAATCGATTGATTCATTTATGCATTGATCCTTCCTTTGGGGTTAATTAATTTGGATCCTTCCTTTGTGTATTTGAGGTTAAAAGGAACATCTTATCTCCCCCCATACATTACACATTATTTACCTCAATTATTTATCTACACATTTTTAAATCTTCCAATTTCTTACCTTACATTTTGGTGAACCCGTGATAGACAACTCTTTCTTTTTGGTGTTAGATTTACATTTTTATGTTAGATCTTGCATGCATATTAGATTATCTGTCTTTATGTTCTTGCATTTACATTTCAAAAATTAAAAATCAAAATCTTTTGTTTCCTAAATTAGTTCATTTGCATTGCATTGGTGTATGAGATTTACTACTTCTAGTCCTACTTATAGTATCCTGGTTAGAACAAGTTGTAGACTTATGGGTTTCTTTGATCCTGAGTCTTCCTCTCCTTTCCTTAGGATCCCAGATGAAAATTTGACCACTCATGATTCCAATCCTTCTATGGAGCATAACTCTTCTCACTCATCTCATGATGAGGATGATTCTTTAAGA
>MU228128.1:876359-891712 GCA_018584345.1 Thuja plicata | reverse complement strand
GTGCATTTGAATGTTAAACCTTTAGCTCAAGAGGCTCAAGATCTAGGATTCACTCCTCCTGTCACTAGTGAGGGACCTTCTTCCGTTCCTTTACCTAGCATTCCTACTTACACTCCTCCTTTAATGATTACATCTCTCCCAATTTCATCTATTCATGTGAGTGTTCCACCGGTGTCTCTACCTACATCACAGCCTTCTTACCATAGTGTTCCTTTTACCTATTCCAACCCTCTTCCAACTGTGGTTCCAAGTGTTCCACCGATTATGTCTTCCATTCCTACCACTTCCTACACTTTTCCTCATGTTCCTAAAGTTTCTATGCCACCTATTTCTACTAATGATTCCACAATCATTAGTTTGGCTCAAGTTGTGTCACCTTTACAACAACTTGTATCTTTAACCCAATCCAAGTTTATCATTCCTACATGTGACATGGGTATTCCTTTATCCTTAGACATTATTCATGCTATTGTCCCTCAGCAAGTCGATATGCCTCATATTGAGAATTACAATGGTAAAGGAGACCCTGTTACTCAGGTTAAAACATTTCAAATCCTTTGTAGTGATTATGCTCATGAACATGGGATTTTAGCTAGGTTTTTTGCTAGAAATTTTTTTGATAAGGCCTTGTAGTGGTATTGTTCTTTACCTCCTTATTCTATTGATTTTTTTCCTAAAATTGCTAATACCTTCATCCAACATTTTCAAAATAACATTGGTCCACAATTTTCCTTAACTGATTTAATGCATTGTAAAAAAAACACTAAGGAAAATTTGACTGATTTTATCAGTAGATTTAAGAATTTGTATGCTCAGATTTCTTATCCTATTCTTGATATTGATGTTCAGCATATGTTTATTTCAAATTTACAAAAGGATATTAGAGATAAGATCTGTCTTACTAAATTTACCTATTTTCAACAACTTTGTGCAGCACTTCATTATTATCAATTACAAGTGAGTCAATTTGAGAGAAACACTCCAATGGCTCCTATTCTAGTTGATAAGAGTGACGCTACTCCTAATCATAATAAGTTTTGAAAACCTAACAACTATGTCAAGATAAATAAACAGGCGAATGCAGTCGGTGATCAAGTTGTTGTTGCATCCAACAATGCCACTTCTGCATCCACCGCTTTTCGTATGAATCGTACGTTTACGCCTCTCTCTAAATATTTACATTCTATTATGAGTAGGTTGTTAAGTACTAATATGATTTCCTTGCCTCCTATTCAACCTATTCTCCCTACTATGATGGCATCAAAATCCTTTGATTCTAAAGCTTTTTGTCAATACCATTGATAGAATGGCCATGATACTGAAAATTTTTATTCTCTAAAGCATAAGCTTCAAGACTTAATCAATCCTAATGCTTTATCTGTTGATAATTTTTATGGTAATGGGAACAAATCTATCTCTCCTCCTAATAAAAACCTTCAAATCTATACAAATCCTTTACCTACACATGATACTAATACCATCACTCAACCATCTTCTATGGATATTAGTTATGATTCAAAGATGGATGATCTCAATCACATTGTTAATCATGTGGAGTGTGTTGTTTTATCTCAACCTACTATTCAAGATCCTTTTCTTCCACTTCAATTTCAAGTTCCACCTAAACCTTAGGAACAAACTAAGGATAAATGACCTAGGGAACTCTCAATCACCTTTGATGATTCTGAGACTATTAAGGCTCCAGATGATACCCTTTATATTTATGCTAGGATTTCTAAGATACCTACATGTGGTTGTCTTGTTGATCCCACATATTTAATAAATGTCATTACTGAGGAAAACCTTTTTATGAAAAACCTTCAACGTGATTTTTATGATACATCTGACGCATTGATCCAAACTTGTAATGGTTTTCTCTATCCTTCACTTGGTTCTATTAACTTTCCTGTTGAAATTTATGGTAAAGTTTTAGATACTACCTTCATTTTCATTCCTACTTCTAATCAATTTCATGTCAAATTTGGTTTGCCTTGGTTAACAGCCATGCATGTTGTTGCTTCTCCTATTCATAAGTGTATTAATTTCATTCATAATGGAGAAGTGAAAATGATTAATCATAGTTTTTATTAACCTTCTAGGCATAGAGATTGTGCTACTCTTGATTTCTTTTGTCCTTCATTGCCTAATTCATGTCCTCCTTGCTCTGATAACCTTTTTTCGTTCATATCAAGCCTATAAACATCACAATATTGTTGAGTTAAGCATGCCTCAGATAGATCTTAACCATGGTATTTTTCCCACTCTTATACCTCCTTTATCCATTACTACTAGCTCTATTACTCAACCTCATAGTGTCACTTCTCAGCCTACTGCGAACCCTACCAATCCTCCTATAGAACCTGTGAAGGAACTAGTTGTTATTCCTGCTAGTTCTCAACATGTTTCAAACAAAGAAAAGTGTAACAAATATGCTAATGAACATCGTAAGAAGCATAGGGCTAATGCTAGGGCTCGTTCCTTTGTTCTTCAAAATTCTTTACCTTATTTTGACCAACCTATTCCTAATGTGTTGGAGGAAGTTAATGATGACATGAAACTAATTGAATGTTTGAAGATGTTAAGTTAATGATCATGCAAGGCATTAAATCAGTTAATGTATTGTGTTGTCATTGATGTCAACTTGATATAATCTATATGGTCATGGACATACTAGTAAAGACATCAAAGAAGTGATGAATTAAGGCTATGCTATCAGTAATGCATATAAGTTAGGTATTCACAAAGTGACTTTATACATCGATGGAGTACACACTGACGAACAAATTAAAAGAGAAAAGTCACAGTGTTACCTGACGAGAAAATGTACATCATTCCCGATGAGAAAAGTCAAAGTGTTTCCCAACGAGAAAAACATAGTGTAACCCAACGAACAGAATTACAGTGTTGCCCGACAGAAAAGACAAGGACGGAGATCCCGATGACAACTGAAGTCACATCGACGGAATAGTCAGTTATCATCGATGACTAATTGAAGTGTTGACTGACAGAACAAAGATTTCATAAAATGACAAAATGCTTATTTGTCAAGAGCTAAAGATAGACTTAACTAATACTTATCATTGTTTTAATCATCCAGATAAATCTGGACATAAGTAATTGATTTAAAGATGATTTTTACAGTTGGCAAGAAGATCTCTTTGAGATAAAATTGGAGTTTTCTTTAAATCTAATTGGCAAGAATTGTGGATCACGCCAAGAATCAAGAAAGCCAAGAAAAGGTGAATCATGTCTATATAGGGACAAACCCAATTCATTACGAATTGTGTGGGGTGAAGAGAAAAGAGGGAAGCTGCTAAAGAGATTCTAAAGGATAAGAAATTCTTCATTCAAAACTGATCAACAAGCTTGAGAAAGATCTAGATTCTGCAAACACTGAGGAACAGTGAGACAACATCACAGAGCGGAACAGTGTGGAACAAAGGTATAAAATTGATTATATTGATCAGAGAGGTAATGCACTTACAATAGATCTGAAAATCTAAAATTCAATTTGTATGTGTGAACAGATCATTAATGTTTCAGTTTAACCATTGAAGCATCAAGTCTCTTAACTGAGCAGGACTTAAAAGTCTTCTACAATTGAGATACATCCCAAGGAGTATCAAAAGTTTGATCATAGAAAGTAGCATTGGATATGCCCAATACCTATTGACAGGCCAAGTGAGTGTTTGATCAAGGATGGTAGCATTAGCTCTCAGATACTAGGTGAAAAACTATCTTTTAAATCCTCTAACAAGGTCACACCTAACAGTGTGTTTGTAACCTTTAATAGGGTTGGCTCTAAACAAAGCTCACTGCAGAAGAGTGAAAATTTGGCGTACCGGTCCTAGTGATTTTTCCCTTAACAGGGTTTCCATGTTAAAAATCCATGTGTCATTTGTTTATGTTTCATTACTTTACTATTTTACATTTCACATATGCAATTCTGGATTGATCAGTATACTCTACATATTTACTATGTTTCGGTAAATAGTTGACTACTTATCGGTAAACATACAGAAGAAGGTCTTACAAAGAATTATGACAAGTAGTAACTGAGTATAATTAATTAAAAGCATTCATCTTGTAGGAATGAGTATAAATGAAAGCTTAAAAGTGGTAATAAGTTTTAAGGATTGATTTAAGGATTAATTTTTGAGGCCACTGATTCACCCCCACTCTCATTTATTACTAACAATTGGTATCAAAGCTTGTGTGCTTTAAAGGAAGGTTTCAAGACCTAAGATAAATATCACAAGATGAACAGATGAGATGCGCCCATGTTGAACAAAGATAATTTTTCTTTATGACAAAGAAGAATAAGACTCCACTTATCAGGTATTGGAAATGATGTTACTTAATACTTGGATATTGAATATGTGTTTCCCACAGGAGCACCCACAGTTTAAAAAATGAGAGAGAAGCATGAGCACAACTGCATGATGATAGAGCTTGCTTCCTCACTCTCTGATGCTGAATTTGAGATGTCAAAACCTGCAAGATTGCAAAGGAAATGTGGGACAAATTGATGCTTGTACATGGTGGTGACAAGAATGTTCTGAGAGCCAAGGTAGAAAGCCTTAGAGGAAAGTTTGATGATCTCAAAATGAAATAAGGTGAAAACATCACATAGTATAGCACAAGAATCAAAGAGGTAGTCAATGCTATCTGAGGATTTGGAGGTGTACTAGAAGAAGATACAATGGTAAGTAAAATTCTAAGAACCTTACTGCCTACTTATGCTATTAGAGTATCTTCCATACAAGAAATGAGAGAAGTAGAAAATAGCAATGTTACTCTAGACAGTTTGATTAGAAGACTGATTTCATTTGAGATGAACAATTTTGATAATAGTGTCTTACCAAACATAGATTCTGCATTCAAATATTCTTTAAGAATAAGTAAATCAAGTCATAAACACACTATGAGAAAAGATAGTGATAGTGAAAGTGAAGAAGAAGATCTTGATGAAATTGAAGCACTTATGGCTAGAAGAATGCAAAGAGGCAAAGGTAAATACAAAGGTAAATTACCACTTGTTTGTTTTAATTGTAAAGAGATTGGACACTTTGTTGCAAGATGTCCTAACAGAAGAAAATGTGACAGAAGTAATGATAGGTCATTTGAAAAGAAGTCTGACAGAGGTGATTACAAAAGCTACCGATAATCAGAAAGAAGAGATACCCAAGACTAAAAGGACAAAGGAAAGAAGGCCAGTTACCTAAAAAAATGCAAAGATGATGATACTGACACCGAATGTGATGAAGACATCAAGATGGTGTTTGTGGCAGTAAAATATGATTCACATGATGATGAAGAAAGGTATGTAGAAATTGCACTCATAACTAAAGTTATTAAAAATGATGTCTGGATCATAGATAGTGGTTGCACTCACCACATGACCGGTGGAAAGCAAAAGTTTGAGAATTTTGAATACTATAATGGTGGATCAGTAAGAATGGGTAATGATACACCTTGTCCAGTTGAAGGTAGAGGAACCATAATGTTGAATAACTAGATAAAATGTGAAAATGCTTATTGGGTAAATGGATTTAATTATAATATATTGAGTGTTTCTCAGTTGAATAATTTAGGTCATAGAGTAGAATTTTAAAATAAGAAGAAAAAGATCTTCAATAAATCAAGAAATCTAATTGGTACTGGTGAGCAGACAAAAGGTAACTTATTCTATCTGAATGATACTCACACCACTTGCTTAATGGCTAGAAATGAAGACATATGGTTTTGGCACAAAAGATTGTGTCATGTGAACTTTGACAACATGATGAAGATTAGAAAAAAGAGAAATGTAAGAGGCTTACCGACAATGACCAAACCCGACAATATCATGTGGAAGAATTGTCAAAAAGGTAAGATGACAAAGTCTAGTTTCAAAAGCAAAACCCATACATCTGATGCCATTCTAGAATTAGTCCATATTAATTTATGTGGACCTATGATGACAAAGAGTTATTATGGTGATAGATATTTTATTCTCTTTGTTGATGATTACTCTAGAATGATGACAATTATGTTTCTAAAAGATAAATAAGAAGCATTTAAAATGTTTAAATGGTACAAAGCAATGGTTGAGAAACAAAGGGGTAAAGAATTAAAATGCTTAAGATCATATAGAGGAGGGGAATTTATTTCAGATAAATTCACTAACTTTTGCAATGAGAATGGTATCAAAAGATAGGTCACTGCACCAAGAACACCACAACAAAATGCTATTGTTGAAAGGAGGAACAGATCCATAGTTGATTATGCAAGGACACTGATGATAGAGAAATCCATCACCCAAATCTTCTGGAGGGAAGCTGTCAGTACTACTTTTTACACATTAAACATAGTAAAATTGAAGAAAGACACCAAGAAGACACCTTATGAGCTATGGTATGGATACACACCCAATGTAAGTTATGTCAAAAATTTTTGCAGTCAATGTTATATCTTAAAAGATGATAGAAATGGAAAACTTGACTCCAAAAGTGATAAGGAATCTTCCTAGGGTATTCCACCAAGAGAAAAGCTTATAAATGTCTCAATAAAGCCTCTAACAAAATTTTTGAAAGTGCAAATGTAAAGATAGATGAATTTGTAGAGAAGAATGAAAAGAAAAGCACAAAAGAACCAGAGGACTACAATAGGTTTGTTTACAATGAAGAATCTAAAACTCTACCCGACCAACAATGTAGAGCTCTCGAGCAACAAATCATTGCACCCGAGCATCAGGCTACAAATATCGATGATCAAGATATTGCTCAAAATGATGCACAAAGTGATGGAGAATAAAATGAAGGACAAAATGATTATCAAGCTAATGGACAAAGAGATGAACTTGTACTTGCAAGATATGTCAAAAAGAACCATCCACAGAACCAGATCATTGGAGACAAGAAGGCTGGTATGAGAAGCAGAAGTAAGTCTCTAAACACAAGATGTCTTATTTGTTATTATGAGCCCAAATCTATCAATGTTGCACTAGATAATGATGAATGGACTAGTGCTATGAATGAAGAGATTGAGAAGATTGAGAAAAATAAGACATGGACACTCGTACCAAGACCAGATGACAAGAATGTCATCGATACAAAATGGATATTTAGGAATAAACTGAATAAGAATGGAGAAGTCACTAGAAATAAAGAAAGACTAGTATGCAAGGTGTGTGCACAAGAAGAAGGGATTGACTATGGAGAGACCTTTTCACCCACTGCTAGGCTAGAAGGAGTAATAATATTACTTGCTTATGTTGCATGTAAATGATTCGAGGTCTATCAAATGGATGTCAAGTTTGCATTCCTAAATAGAATAATTGAAGAAGAGGTATACATTGAACAACCAGAAGGGTTTGTTGATCTAGACAAGAGGGACATGGTATGTGGAATACACAAAGTCCTATATGGATTGAAACAAGCACCTTGAGCCTAGTATGAAAGACTTTATTCCTATCTTATAAGTATTGGATTTGTAAGGACTAGTGAAAATAGTCATCTTTATTGAAGGAAGATATTGATGCTAACATTTTGATTGCTGAGATATTTGTTGATGACATCATATTTGGAGGCAATGATATGCTATGCAAATCATTTGCAAATGAAATGAGAAAAGATTTTGAGATGTCTATGTTTGGAGAGATCAAGTTATTTCTTGCTCTACAAATCACGCAACAAGATGAAGGTATTTTCATTACACAATCCAAATACATCAAAGAAGTACTGAAAAATATTTAAGATGGAAGAGTCCAAACCTGATGGAAATTGGATGCAAGCTAACAAAGGAAGACAAGTCATCAGAGGTAAATCAGAATTTGTACAGATCAATGATTGCAAAACTCATGTATGTTGTACATACTAGACCAGATATTGCACATTAAGTAGGAATAGTTGCAAGATTTTTTGCTAATCCCAAAGAATCACATATGATTGTTGTGAAAAGAATCCTAAGATATCTGAAGAATACCAAGGAATATGGCTTATGGTATAGAAGAGAAGGCAAATTTGAACTTAAGGTCTTTATCGACGCTGATTGGGCTGGAAATATTGATGACTGGAAGAGCACAACTGGAGGAGCATTCTTTATGGGTGACAGACTTGTCACATGGATCAACAAGAAGGAAAGATGCATCTCTCAAGCAACTGTAGAGGCATAATATGTTGTTGTTGCTGCAAACTACTCAAATATTGCATGGATTAAATAGTTACTAGAAGGTATGCATATGAAAATTCTTGAACTAGTAATTATCTACTGTGATAATACAAGTACAATAAACATTTCCAAGAATCCAGTCATGCATACTAAAACAAAGCATATTGTCATCAAGTATCATTATTTAAGAGAAAAATTTCAAGCAAAGGAGGTGATACTTGAGTATGTGCAATCAAAGGAAGAATTGGCCAATATCATCACCAAACTGCTGCCCAAGGATGCATTTGAGTACTTGAGAAAGAGACTAGGGGTTAGACCCTTGTCTACTGGTCAGTAAAATGACCAGAAGGTTGCATCAGCCTGCATATTATCATAATATCATTCATGTTGATGCAAGCAGAGAGATGAAATTCAATGATAAATCTATACACAGCAAGGTATCTAACTACTCTAAGCACCAGAGTTATTACCAATGGATTGGGAAATTATAGGAATATATTATGGATAGAAAGGATCTGTTTGGCATTACTATCAAAATTTTGTTTGGCAAAGATGCTTGTTTGACATTTTTTTCAAAGGGAGAGATTATATCCATCATCACCTCAGGGAGAGACTATATCCATCAAAGTATCCAAAGGGAGAGATGTAATTAGAAAGGGAGGGTACATACAAAGGGAAAAGAATTGCTGACAAGAGACATCAAAAGAAAGGAGAACAGTCAAAGGGAGAGAATTTGACACAGGAGAAGAAAATATAACACAAGAGAAAGAAATATTCTACATCTATCCAGTAAAGGGATTGAAGATAGAAAGAAAGCTGCAAGAATCAAATCAAAGCTATTTGAGCTTACCAAAAGCTAGACATTTGTAATAGTTACATTAGGAAAGCTTGATGAAACTGTATATTTCATATTGTATTAGTAATAGTATAGTATAATAATGTAGTATGTTTCCATCAATGCCAAAGGGAGATATTGATGACATGTGACTGATTGAATGTTTGAAGATGTTAAGTTGATGATCATGCAAGGCATTAAATCAGTTAATGTATTATATTGTCATTGATGTCAACTTGATATAATCTGTATGGTCATGGACATACTGCCAAAGACTTCAAAGAACCAATGAATTAAGGCTATGCTATCAGTAATGCATATAATTAAAGTATTCACAAAGTGACTGTATACACCGATGGAGTGCACACCAATGGATAGAGTAAAAGAGAAAAGTCATAGTGTTACCCGATGAGAAAATGCACAACATTACCAACGAGAAAAGTTAGTGTGTTAACCGACGATAAAAACACAATGTAACCCGACGGAAATAAGTACAGTGTTGCCTGACAGAAAAGACAAAGACAGAGATCTTGATGACAACTAAAGTCACACTGATGGAAAAGTTACTTATCACCAATGACTAATTGAATTTTTGATCGACAGAATAGAGAGTTCATAAAATGACAAAATGCTTAGCTATCAAGAGCTAAAGATAGACTTAACTAATACTTATCATTGTTTTAATCATCCAGATAAAGCCGAAGATAAGTAATTGATTTAAAGCTGATTTTTCCAGTTGGAAAGAAGATCTCTTTGAGATAAAACTAGAGTTTGCTTTAAATCTAATTGGCGAGAATTGTGGATCATGCCAAGAATCAAGAAAGCCAAGAAAAGGTGAATCATGTCTATATAGAGATAAACCCAATTCATTACAAATTGTGTGGGGTGAAGAGAAAAGAGGGAAGATGCTAAAGGGATTTTGAAGGAGAAGAAAGTCTTCATTCAGAGCTGATCAACAAGCTGGAGAAAGAGCTAGATTCTGCAGACACTGACGAATAGTGAGACAACATCACAGAGAAAAACAGTGTGGAGCAAAGGCATAGAATTGATTATATTGATCAAAGAGGTAATGCACTTACAAAAGATCTAAAAATCTGCATTTCAAGTTGTATGTGTGAATAGATCATTAATGTTTCATTTTAACCATTTAAACATCAAGTCTCTTAACCAAGTAGGACTTAAAAGTCTTCTATAATTGAGATACATCCCAAGGAGTATCAAAAATTTTGATCATAGAAAGTAGCATTGGATATGCCCGATACCTATTGATGAGCCAAGTGGGTGTTTGATCAAGGATGGTAGCATTAGATGCCAGATAATAGGTGACAAACTATCTTTTAAATCCTCTAACAAGGTCACACCTAAGAGTGTGTGTGTAACCTTTAATAGGGTTGGCTCCTAACAAAGCTCACTTCAGAAGAGTGAAAATTTGGGTACCGGTCCCAATGGTTTTTCCTTAACAAGGTTTCCACATTAAAAATCTATGTGTCATGTGTTTATGTTTCATTACTTTAATATTTTACATTTCACATATGCAATTCTGGATTGATCGGTCTACTCAGCATATTTATTGTGTTCGGTAAATAGTTGATTGCTTATCGGTAAACATACAGAAGAAGGTTTTACAAAGCATTCCAACAAGTAGTAAGTGATTATAAGTAATTCAACGCATTCACCTTGTAGGACTGAGTATAACTGAAAGCTTTAAAGTGGTAATAAGTTTTAAGGGTTGATTTAAGGATTAATTTTTGAGGCCACTGATTCACCCCCCTCTCAGTTATTACTAACAGTTAATGTTCACAATGATGTTAAGATGAATGATTATCATGGTTCTATTCGCATCTTATATTGTATTTTAATTAATCTTTATGAGGAGGATAGTCTTGATGATCCTATTGATCCTAGTGATGAATATGAGACCATAGGTCTTGATACTAATTTACCTCATATGCTTTCAACTCAATCGATAAGTATACCTTGTATTGAACATCATGATTCTCAAGAGGATCCTTGTTTGGAACTAGCTATTATCCCTAATATATTGGATATAGTCCCTCTTGTGATTTTCCCACCTTCTCTAAATGATATAAACCAAGATAGGGAGATTAGGCGATGCGCTTGATTGGCTTGCCCTTCATGGTAGCCCTTTTTGTGTTTGCCTTATGTATTGTGCTTCTCACGTAATGTGTTTGCTAAATATTTGTTAGATTCTTTTATATGATCCTTGTTACTTTGTTGGGGCAAGGTGACAAAGGAATCAAACCTATTGTACAATTCCTCTATATGTATTGTTACTCTTCTATATGTTGTTTTCATGTTATGTTGTAATTGTGCTATTGTTCATAAATGTTTTCCTTGTGTATTCCGCTTGGATCTGTGACATAGTAGCACTGATTCTTTTTGGTCTCCATGTTGTGGTCCGAAAAGACTCTTCTTTGTAACTATTGAGTCTTCTTTCCTCCATTGTGATTGTAGTTCTAATTTCTTTGGGGAATGATGTCAATTCATTTCCAATAATATCATATCTATATATACATATTATCTTATGATCATACTGACCCCACAGTAGGTAGATCCCTTCTATGTTCTTTGCATATTTATGTGGTATTTCCCTTGATTTGTCTTCGTTTGGGGGCATCTCATAGTGGAAATGTAATCAGTAGAGTTGTTTGTGTTTCTTTTAAAGCCATTGCTCCTATTAAAGTGTTAGCAATGACTTTAACTTCTGGGCATACACTCTACTCACTTTTTCACACACGCACTTTCAAAATATTCTCAAACTTAAAACTCTCTCCCTTTATGGATTAAAGACTAATCCTTAAAGCATAGATTTTTACCTTATACAATCTCTTGATCCCTCCAATTTAAATTTATACAGATCTCTTGATCCCTCAGAAGGTGTCCTTAAGACTGGATCTTCTTGATGGGTTGACTAGTGAGTAGCCACATTAACTAGGCAGTTCAACTACATATTTCCAGTTGCACTATTTCCTTGTGTGGTTCACAATGGGACATAAGTTCTCATTGGGTGAGGTAATCACACCCTCTCTCTCTTTCTCTTTAACTAGTGATGTATCTCTTATCGTGATCTTAGGTTTGATAAAGACTTAAGTCCCTAGGGGCTTGAGGATTCCTTTGTTCCTTTCGATTTCAATAAGAGTACCTTTTCTACATGATCTCCTTTACCAAGAGTTTGCATCGAGTCCATACTCTTGCTAAAGTGGGGGATAAATTTATAGTCAGAAAATGGAATAAATTCCATTGTAGACTGGTTTAACCTTCCGAGTAAGTGGTTTGGGGTCATGTCAAGTGACTTGAATTCATCTCTGACTTGGATCTAGTTTTTTCCCCTGTTCTGCCCCATTTCCTAATTTTCTCCATCTTGTTTCTGGCACCCTAAACTGTAAATTGAGAATTTTTACCTCAGGGTCAAAATTGACCTTTCTGGGTCAAGGTCGACCTCGACCTTGACCTAGGTTAGAATTGACCTTTTTCTGACCCAAGGTCAAGATTTCAAGTTTCTAGGGTTTCCAGATGTCAGGCTTTGGAAAGATTTAATTCCCGCTTTTGAGTTTGTTGTTTCGGTCTTCAAAGTGATGATTTTTAAATTATATTTAATATAGGTCCACTTCTAGGGATAAAAGTCTAATTGGAATTTAAGTCTCCTATGTAGGCCTCTCTAGAAGATTGTGCCCTAGATTCATATATAAGGAAGCCTTCTCCTCTCATTTTCTCTAACCATGAATCATCAACCATAAAAGACAACTCTATGCATGATCTATTGAAGAAAGCATCTACTATCAAGCATTCAAGAATTCAAATACTTTCAATCATTCAATTCATCAAGGAGATCCATTAGTAGCCATTGAAGGATTCAAGCTCTATGGAGCCCTCTTGTTGAAGATTTCTCCATCCACATTCCTCCAAGCCTTTTCCGATTCCAAGATCCATTCAAGATTAGTGTTGAAGATCTACAAGCAATTGATTTGAGACATCCTACATTCTACATCCATTTGGTGCATACATACTTGTGGATCCATGGATTCGAATCCGCCACAAGGGTTTCTATACAAGCAAGGTGAATTTGTTCATTTAATTTTTTTATTTATGAAATTTCAATTATACTTTAAGGTTAATTCCAAAGTCGGGGTTTGACCAAGGAAAACCCCTCCCCCCAACAAACAAACCATTATTCTTGCAGGGATAGATTTGAAATAGGGATTTGGAGTGCAGATTTGGATACCCTTTTCGGCAAACTATCGGGATCCAGAAAAAAAAATTTGTCAGAGATTTTAAGTCAGAATTGGAAATTATGGGTCAAAGGTGACACTCATTTCTGGGTTAGAATTGACATTTTGTTTAGGGTCAAAATTAGAAATTCTAGGTCAAATGTGACATTGATTTTTGGGTCAAAATTGGAATTGAGCCAGATCAGAAAAGGATTTCTGGGTTTTGTCCATCTCTATGGTTCTATTCCAGATCCAGTTGCATATTTTCCAAAAACTCAGTGCAAGCACTCGAAATTTTTTTTTTTTAGATCTATAGCATTTTCAGGTTAGTACTTTTCTTTAATTTATTTCACTTAAAGTTTTTAATCTTCCTAAATCTATCACACATTCTTTTATATAAAATGGAATCTAAGGTCTTCCTCTTTATTCTCATTTCCATTCAATTGATTTATTTATGCATTGATCCTTCCTTTGGGGTTAATCAATTTGGATCCTTTCTTTGTGTATTTCAGGTTAAAAGGAACTGATGACATGTAACTAATTGAATGTTTGATAATGCTAAGTTGAAAGATAATGCAGGTCATTAAATCAGTTAATGGACTGTATTGTCATTGGTGTCAACTTGATATCATCTGTACGATCATGTACATAATGACAAAGACTTCAGAGAACCAAAGTTATTCTTTCAATAATGCATAAAAGTCAAGTATTCACTAAGTGACAAACAACACCAACAAAGTGCACACCGACGAATAGAGAAAAGAACAGTCACAATGATACCCGACAATCAAAAGCATAGTATTGGCCGATGAAGAAAACCACATTGATGCTTGATGAGAAAAGTTAGAAGGTTGTCTGACGACCAAAAATGTAGTCTTGCCCGACAAGTAAAATTCCAATGATGGCTGACGGACAGAGATCATGAAGCTAACTGGCGTCTCACCAACGAATCAGTCGGTTGTCACTGACAACTAACTGCAGTGTTGACCGACAGAATCAAAAGCTTAGAAAATGACAAAATATCTAGCTGGCAAAGCTAAAAATAGACTTAACTAGCTGTCTACTTTATTTTATTCAACTAGAGATAAGTGATTGATTTAAAGATGATTTGTACAGTTGGCAAGAAGATATCTATGAGACAAATCAGGAGTTATACTTTAAATCTAATTGGCTGGATTGTTTATGACACCAAGAATCAAGAATCAATGAATATTATGTCTATATAAGAGACAAGCTTAATTGATTTATGAATGGGATTAAGGGGAGTGAATAGAAAGAGGATGCTAAAGAGAAACTGATGAAGAACAACTTCATGCAGTGTTGATCAAACAAGATGAAGGAATACCTAAGGAATTTTGTAAACACCGACGAATAGTGAGCACAACATCATAGAGCAGAAAGTGTGGAGCACAAGGATTGAATTGATACATTGGTCAGAGAGGTAATGTGCTTAAATAGATCTGAAAATATGCAATTCAAAGTAGCAATATGAACATGTCATAGTGTTTCAGTTTAACCATTGAAGCATCAAGTCTCTTAACCGAGCAAGACTTAACAGTCTTCTATATATTGAGGTACATCTCAAGGAGTGCCAAAAAGGTTGATTCATGGAAGTAGCATTGGAATTTCCTGATACCTATTGACAGTCTAAGAAGGAGGCTGATTCAAGGATGGTAGCAATAGATGCCTGATACTAAGTGATAACCTCTGTGTACCTCTAACAAGGTCACACTTAACAGTGTGTTTGTAACCTTTAATAGGGTTGACTCCTAACAGGGCTCACTTTAGAAGAGTGAAAATTTGGGATACCGGTCCCAGTGGTTTTTCCCTTAACAGGTTTTCCATGTTAAAATTCATGTGTTATGTGTGTATGATTCATTTCTTTACTGTCTTGCATCTTACATAGCTAACTTTGGATTAATCAGTATACTTTGCTTATTTACTGAGTTTCGGTAAATAGTTATACTTCTTATTGGTAATCAAGAAAGAAAAAGAATTGACAGAGAAAACTGACAGACAGTTAATCATTATTAGTATTTCATGGCATGCATCTTGTAGGGACATAACAATATAAGATTTATTGATTGGTGGTTAAGTTTTAAGGATAAATTATTGAGTCCACTGATTCACCCCCCCCC
>MU228128.1:835888-869519 GCA_018584345.1 Thuja plicata | reverse complement strand
TGAATAGATGAGATGTGCCCAAGTTGAACAAAGACAACTTTGCTTCATGGCAAAGCAGGATAAGACTCCACTTATCAGGTATTGGTAATGATGTTACTCAATTCCTAGATACTAAATATGTGTTGCCCATACGAGTATTGACATAAGATCAATTGAGAGAGAAGCATGAGCACAACTGCATGGTCATGGAGCTTTCTTCCTCACTCTTTGATGTTGAATTTGAATATGTTAAAGATTGCAAAACTGTAAAGAAGATGTGGAACAAACTGATGCTTGTACATGGAGGTGATACAAATGTTCTGAGAGCCGAGGAAAAAAGCCTTAGAGGAAAGTTTGATGATCTTAGAATGAAAGAAGGAGAAAACATCACAAGTACCACACAAGAATCAAAGAAGTAGTCAATGCTATACGAGGAGTTGGAGGTAAACTTGAAGAGGAGATAGTGGTAAGTAAAATCTTAAGAACTTTACTGCCTATATATGCTATTAGAGTTTCTCCCATTCAAGAAATGAGAGAAGTAGCAAACAATATAGTTACTCTTCATAGCTTAATTGGTAGACTAATTTCATTTGAGATGAATAACTTTGATAATAGTGTCTTACCAAACTTAGAGTCTGCATTTAAATCTTGTATAAGAATAAGCAAATCAAGTCATAGACACACATCTAGATGAGATAGTGAAAGTGAAAGTGAAAGTGAAATTGAAGAAGAAGATGTAGATGAAATAGAAGCACTTATGGCGAGAATAATGTAGGAGGCAAAGGTAAATACAAAGGCAAGTTACCACTTGTATGCTTTAATTGTAAAGAGATTGGACACTTTGCTACAAGATGTCCTAACAAAAGAAAAGATGACAGAGTTAATGATAGATCTTTTGAGAAGAAATCTAACAGAGGTGATAACAAAGATTATAGAAGTTATTGACAATCAGAAAGAAGAGATACCCGAGACTACAAGGACAAAGGCAAGAAAGCCAACTACCTAGCTACTTACAAAGATGAAGATACCGACACCAAACCTGATGAAGACATTGAGATGGTGTTTGTGGCTATGAAAGTTGATTTAGATGAAGATGAAAGGTATGTAGATACTGCACTCATATCTAAAGTTAGCAAGAATAACATCTGGATTATAGATAGTGGCTACACTCATCACATGACCAGTGACAAAGAAAATTTTAACACTTTTGAGTATTATAATGGTGGTACTGTAAGAATGGGTAATGATACACCTTTTCTAGTTGAAGGTAAAGGAACTATAATGTTGAATAACCTGATTAAATGTGAAAATGCTTATTAGGTAAAAGGATTGAATTATAATTTGTTGAGTGTTTCTCAGCTGACTAATTAAGGACATAGACTAGCATTTGAGAATAAGAAGGCAAAGATCTTCAATGAATTAGGTAGATTGATTGGTACCGGTGAACAAACAAAAGGTAACTTGTTCTATATGAATGATACTAACATGACTTGCTTAATGGATAGAAACGAAGACATATGGTTGTGGCACAAAAGATTGTGTCATGTGAATTTTTACAACATGATGAAAATAAGGAGGAGAAATGTAAGAGGCTTACCGACGATGTCAAAGCCCGACAACATCATGTGCACGAATTGTCAAAAAGGTAAGATGACAAAGTCTAGTTTCAAAAGTAGAACCCATAGATCTGATGATATTCTAGAATTAATCCATATTGATCTATGTGGACCAATGAGGATAGAGAGTTATTATGGAGTTAGATATTTTATTCTCTTTGTTGATGATTACTCTAGAATGATGATAGTTATGTTTCTAAAAGATATATTTGAAGCATTCAATATTTTTAAATGGTATAATGCTATAGTAGAAAAACAAAGTGGTAAGGATTTGAAATGCTTGAGATTAGATAGAAAAGGAGAGTTTATATCAGATGAATTCACTAATTTTTGCAATGAGCATGGTATAAAAGGACAGGTTTCTGCACCAAGAACACCACAACAAAATGGGATTGCTGAGAGAAGGAATAGATCCATAGTTGATTGTGCTAGAACACTGATGATAGAGAAAGGCATCACCCAAATCTTTGAGAGGGAAGCTATTAGTACTTTTGTCTACACATTAAACAGAGTACAATTGAAGAAAGACAAAAAGAAGACACCCTATGAGCTGTAGTATGGTAAAACACCCAATGTAAGTTACTTCAAAATATTTGGTAGTCAATGTTATGTCTTAAAGGATGATAGAAATGGAAAGATTGATGCGAAGACTGATGAAGGTATCTTTCTAGGGTATTCCACCAAAAGCAAGGCTTATAAATGTCTTATCAAGGCCTCTAACAAAATTGTTGAAAGTGCAAATGTAAAGATAGATGAATTTTCAGAAAAGAATGAGTTGGAAAGCACAAGTGAACCAGAGGACTACAAAAATTTTGTATACTGTGAAGAACCTAACATTCTGCCCGAGCAACAGTGCTTAATTCTAGACCAACAAAATATTGTAATTGATGGTCAGGCTGCAAATATCGACAGTCAAGATAATGATCAAAATAATGTGCAAGGTGATGAAGAATAGAATGAAGGAAAAAATGATGATCAAGATGATAGACAAAGATTTGTACCTGTACTTTCCAGATATGTACGAAGGAATCATCCAGAGATCCAGATCATAGGAGATAAGAAAGATGGTACAAGAACAAGAAGTAAGTCTCTAAACACAAGTTGTTTAATTTGTGAGTTTGAGCCAAAATCTATCAATGTTGCACTTGATAATGAAGAATGGATAAGTGCTATGAATGATGAGATTGAACAGATTGAGAAGAACAAGACATGGTCACTTTTGCCAAGAATGGATGACAAGAATGTCATCGGTACTAAATGGATATTCAGGAACAAGTTGAATGAGAATGGATAAGTCACACAAAACAAAGCAAGACTAGTATGCAAGGGGTATGCACAAGAGGAAGGTATTGACTATGGAGAGACCTTTGCACCCATTGCTAGGCTAGAAGGTGTAAGAATACTACTTTCTTATGCTGCGTTCAAAGGATTCAAGGTATACTAGAAGGATGTCAAGTCAACATTCCTAAATGGAATACTTGAAGAAGAGGTATACATTTGGCAACCAGAAGGATTTGTAGATCCAGACAAGAGAAACATGGTATGTAGACTTCATAAATCCTTGTATGGATTAAAACAAGCTCCTAGAGCCTGGTATGAATGAATTCATTCCTATCTTATAAGTATTGGATTTGTAAGGACTAGTGAAAACAATAATCTTTATTTGAAGGAAGATACTGATGCTAACACTTTGATTGCTAAAATATTTGTTGATGACATCATATTTGGAGGTAATGATATGCTATGCAAATCATTTTCTAATGAGATGAGAAAAGAGTTTGAGATGTCTATGTTTGGAGAGCTCAATTTCTTTCTTGGTCTACAGATCTTGCAACAATGTGAAGGTATTTTCATTACACAGTCCAAATACATTAAAGAGGTCCTGAAAATATTCAAGATGGAAGATTCCAAATTAGTTGGAACACCGATGGATACTGGATGTAAGTTGACAATGGAGGACAAGACATCAGAGGTAAATCAGACTTTGTATAGATCAATGATTGGAAAACTCATGTATGTTGTACACACTAGACCAGATATTGCACATGCAGTAGGAATTCTTGCTAGATTTTTTGCTAACCCTAGGGAATCACATATGACTGTTGTGAAAATAATTTTAAGATATCTGAATAATACTAAGGAATATGGCTTATGGTATAGAAGAGAGGCAAAATTTAAACTTAAGGTGTTTACCAACGCTCATTGGGCTGGAAATATTGATGACCGGAAGAGCACAACTGGAGGAGCATTCTTTATGGGTTATAGACTTGTCACATGGATTAGCAAAAAGAAAGGTTGCATCTCTCAGTCCACTGTAGAAGTAGAGTATGTTGTTGCTACTGAAAATTGCTCAAATATTGCATGGATCACATAGTTACTGAAAGGTATGCATATGAAGATCCTAGAACTACTAATTATATATTGTGATAACACCAATGCAATAAACATTTCCAAGAATCCATTCATGCATGCTAAGACTAAACACATTGCAATCAAGTATCATTATTTGAGAGAACAAGTTCAAGAAAAGGAGGTGACACTTGAGTATGTGCAATCCAAAGAACAATTATCTAATATCTTCAGCAAGCCACTGCCCAATGACACATTTGAATACTTGAGAAAGAGACTAGGGGTCAAACCCTTGTCTACCAGTCAGTAAAATGACTAGAAGGCTGCATCAGCTTACATATTATTAGAATATCAGTAATGTTGATACAAGAAAAGTGATGAACTTCAAGGCTACATCTATATATAGATAGGTATATATCAGCACTGAGCACTAGAGCATATTGTTGTATTGTTGATGGATAAGGGAAATTCAAGGAATATATTATGGATAGAAAGAAACGATTGTTTGACATTAATGTCAGATATTTGTAAAATATTTGTTTTGCATTTTTCTCAAAGGGAGAGAGATTATCCATATTATCACATCCTTCTGTTAAGGAGAGAGATTTTCTATAAAAGGAGAGAGATTAACCATTGTCACATTACTCCAATAGGGAGAGATTATATCCTTAAGGAGAGAAATTTTATGGAAATATTATACAAAGGGAGAGTTGCTGACAAGAGAAAAGACATCAAAAGAGAAGATCATTAAAGGGAGAGAAATTGACACAAGGAGAGAACACAACACATCAGAAAATAGAGAGCTGCAAGAATCAAATCTAAGCTAAAATAAAGCTTACCGATGGTCAGACATTTATTCATTAACAAAACAAAAGATTGGTAGTATTGGATGTTGCAAGCATGTGGATGTGAGTTCTGCTGGATGTAAAGCATTGATTATGTTTATAATTCACTTCATTAGAATTTTCTAGTGAAAGAACGTTGCTATCATTCAATTCAGTGTTATAAGTATACTTTATACTTCACTTTGGACAATGATCCTGAAAGGTGGGTTCAACCTACAGAAGGTGGATTTAACCTTCATTTTGGGCAGTGTTCTCGGGTAGTGAGCCCATCATTCAATTCCTAATAGGGTAGAGAAGATTCCTAACAGGGTTTGTCCTTTAACATGGACTTGTATTGGATGTAATAATCAGCTCCTAACAGGGCTCAATCTCCTAACAGGGATACAATATTTCTAGTGCATTATTTGTGGTTTCTAATTCCCACCAATTTATTCCCTTAATAGGATTTCCTTGACAACAAAATACTTGTGCTATGGTATTGTTATTGAAGTTTTCATATATTCATTTAGTAATTGGTTTAAAGTTTAATTATTTGGCATACAACTTATTCACCCCCCCCCCCCTCTCAGTTTTATTATTCCTAACAATTGGTATGAGAGCATGTCGTCCTCAGAGAGAAATCTTAACAACTTGAAGTGATTTTGAGCTGGATTTCTATAGGAAGGATAGTCCAAAATTTGCTGCTAAAAATTTTGACAGTTAGAAGAACAAGATGAGAACTCATTTGATCTTCTTGGGGATTGATTACTAGATGATTAAAAAGAACGGTGAACTGATCAAGGCAGAAGATGAATTAGGAAATGCTACTGAGGAAGAAAAGAAAGTGTTTTCTTGAAATATGGTTGCAAGGGAAGCATTGATAAGTGCACTCTCTAAGGAAAAGTTTACAGAGGTTAAAGATCTTGATTCAGCTCACAAGTTCTGGACAAGGCTAGAGGTTCTATACAAAGGAGATCAGTACACTAAGAAGGAAAAACAAAAAAATTGGAAGGCTAATTTAGAGAATATGAGGATGTGAGATGAAGAAAATGTAAGAGAATATGTACATAGGGTTACATAGGTTTTTACTAGAATTAGAAACTCAGGAGGTACATATACTGAAGATGAAGTAATCACAAAGATTCTTAGATTTGTGACACCTGCTTACAAGAATAAAGTACAAGTGATAGAGGAGATCATACCACTAAATAAAAACTTCAATAGAGAATTCATGATTGCTAAGCTTCCCACCTTTGAGACCGCAGATTTATAGGATGCATTACCCAAAGTAGAGTCTACATTCAAGGATACTATTCATAATGACAAAAATACATTATCAAGCCTTACAAGATCTAGCAGAAGAAATAGACATGAGGAGCTTGGATAATATGTTGATGATTGGGTAGAGATTGAAGAAGAAGAAAGGTTCAAGTGGAAAAACTTGTGGCTCTAATAGAAAAAAGTGAAAGGAAAGGTAAGGGTAAGTTTGAAGGAAAATTACCCCTGAAATGTTTTTCTTCTAATAAGATTGGTCATTTTGCATCTTGATGTCCTACAAGGGTTCCTAAGCATAAGCCTAAGTTTTACAAGTCCAATTACACCAAGGATGAGGAATGCTACTATTCTAGTGTAAGTGTGTCTGATGATGATTCTGTGAATGATGGGAATGAAATTGGATTTATTTCTATTAAAGATGATGAACCTATTCATGAAGAAAAAGATCTAGTCTCGCATGTTGAAAATAAATCAGAATGGATCATTAATAGTGGTTGTTCACATCATATGACTAGTGATAATGATAAATTTGTTCAACTGAATAGGTATGATGATGGTGTAGTCATATTTGGTGATAACACCCTTAAGTTGATCATGGGAATTGGTGCAATCTCTCTTGATGGTAAAAATAACATCGATGATGTCTTACTTATTGATGGACTTAAGCACAACATGTTGAGTGTTGGATAGATTGTAGACAAGGGATATCATTTTCAATTCATGGATAGAAAATGTACTATTAGAGGTCAATCTAGAAAATTGATCGCATCAGGTACTAAGTCAAGAGGTAATGTGTTTGAGTTGAATAATACAAAGGAATTTTTTCTTGTTACAAAGGTAGATGACAGTTGGTTATGGCATAGGAGGTTTTGTCAAATAAATTTTGATAATATTGTAAGGGCCAGTAATACTAATGCAGTCAAAGATTTGCTAAAAATTGTGAAGCCTACTAACACTATGTGTAGAGAGTGTATGATGGGAAAACAAACTAAGAGAAACTTTTAGAGAAA
Source organism: Thuja plicata (assembly GCA_018584345.1). NCBI lineage: Eukaryota > Viridiplantae > Streptophyta > Pinopsida > Cupressales > Cupressaceae > Thuja > Thuja plicata. The sequence goes on along the minus strand of MU228128.1, from coordinate 862,466 downwards.
ATCCTTTTAAGAAAGAGGAAAGTTGGATCTGGTACATAAATATATTTTTGGTCCTACAAGGACTAGATATTACTATGGTGAAAGGTACTTTATACTTTTTATTGATGATGTGGGATGCATTTCTCAAAGAAAAATCTGAAGCATTTGATAAGTTCAAAATTTTCAAAGCAAAAGTTGAGAATGAATTGGGACTTAAAATAAAATGTTTGAGGTCAGACAGTGGTGGAGAGTTTACATTAGATTTTTTCAATGATTAATATGAAAATCATGGGATATACAGACATACTTCTTCTCCTAGGACACCTCTGTAGAATGGGATAGCAGAAAGAATAGATAGAACTATATTAGATGCGGCTAGGACTATGTTTCTTGAAGGTAATGTATCTCATATGCATTGGAGAGAAGCAGCCAGTACTGTTGTCTACACTTTGAACATAATTCAAATCAAATAAGGTACTGATAAGACACCCTATGAACTTTGGTCTAGTTATGCTCCTACTATAAAATAATTCAGAATATTTGGTAGCAAGTGTTATATCAAAAGAGATGATGAAATTAGAAAGTTTGATGCTAGAAGTGATGAATGAATGTTCCTTGGCTATTCTACTAGAAGTAAGGATTATAAATGTTTCAATCTAAGATTAAGAAAAATATTTGAAAGTGCTAATGTGAAAATTGATGAGAGATGTCAGATTGAGATCCTAGAGAATGAGAAGAATACTGAAAATCAAGAGACAAAAAAAATTCTTGAGATTCAGACATGCTTGGATGAGCCTATTCAAGCACCAAAGAGATTAAGGTATGTTATGATGAATCATCCTAAGAATTAGATTATTGGCCATGTTAATAAGGGCACGATGACAAGGTCTAAAGCTAGAAATGAGCTTTGTTTAATTTTGCGAGTAGAACCTAAGACTACCAATGAGGTATGTAAAGATGAATATTGGGTTAAGGAAATGCAGGAAGAATTAGATCAGATAGAGAAAAAAAACTTGGGAATTGGTTCCTAGACCTAAGGACAAGAATGTAATTGTAACTAAACGGGTCTTCAGAAAAAAAATGAATGAAGATGGCATGGTTGTAAGAAACAAGGCTAGAATGTTCTGCAAGGGATATTCACAAAAGGAAGGTATACACTTTGAAGAAACATTTGCACCTGTTGCAAAGTTAGAGGTAGTGAGATTGCTCCTTGCTTTTGCAGCACATAAAGACTTTAATGTAAAGTTTGCATTTCTGAATGACGATCTAGAGGAAGAGGTCTACATTGAGAAACCTAATGGTTTTCCTTTCACAGATGATAAAGACATGGTTTAAAGATTAAAGAAGGCATTGTATGGTCTGAAATAGCTCCTAAATCTTGGTATGCTCAGATAGATAGGTACCTAATACATCTTGGTTTCAGAAAAGGTAATGTAGATAGTAATCTATATTTGAGAGCTTGTGGAGATGGAGTCTTGATTGTTGAAGTCTTTATGGATGATATAAAATTTGGAAGCAATAATGAAATGAGTAACAAATTCTCTGAGGAAATGAAAAGTGAATTTGAAATATCTATGATTGGAGAAATGAATTTCTTCCTTGGTTAGCAAATTACTCAAAGTAAACATGGTATTTTTATTTCTCAAACCAAGTATCTTAAGGAGTTGCTAAAGAAGTTTGGGATGGAAGATTGTAAACCTGTTGGAACGCCTATGGTTAGTGGATGAAAGCTTACTACTACTGATGAATGTCAAAGTGTTTTTCAAACAAAATACAGATCCATGATTGGAGGTTTACAGTTTTCAACTCACACTAGACCAGACATAGCTAGTGCAGTTGGAATTGTCATGAGGTTTCAAGTTGATCCTAAGGAGACTCGCCTTGATGCAGTTAAAAGGATATTCAAATATTTGAAAGGGACACTAGAATACGGTTTATGGTATGAAAATTCTGATGATTTTACAATGCATACTTATACTGATCTTGATTGGGCAGGAAGTGTTGATGATAGAAAAAGCACCAGTGGTGGATTATTTTTCCTTGGAAAAAGGTTGGTTTCATGGTTAAGTAAGAAGCAGGACTATATAGCTCAATCTACTATTGAATCAAAATATGTAGTTGCTATTATAAATTGTACATAGATAGTTTAGATGAAACATATGCTAAAGGACATTGGGATAACCTTTGAAGAGCCAGTGGTTATACATTGTGATAATACAAGCATAGTGAACATATCAAAGAATAATGTTATGCATTCAAAGAATAAACATATTTCAATCAAGTATCACTTTTTGAGAGACAGGGTTGCAGAAAAGGAAGTTAGATTAGAGTACATCAATACAAAGGAGAAAATAGCAGATATATTCCCTAAAAATTTGTCAAAAGATGCCTTTGAGTATCTCAGAGGTATGCTTGGGGTGAGACCTAAAGGATGCAGGAATGCATTAGTCTAGAATTTATTAGAGCTATATTATTCTCTAGACTTTCTTGGATCTATTCCTTAGGGGGAGTGATCGTAGGAATACAACATAACATATTTGGGTGATCAAGCACCTGGTTTGTTGTAGATACCAATATTTGAGAAAGCTACACCTTGCAGAGGTGGGATGTGTAGAGAAGGAAAAGATCTATGGAACCCTTTTCCATTGATAATAAAGGGGGAGAGATATAAGTGAAAAAATCTCTATTGTTTGAGGGGAGCTGTGAAGAGGATATTGAGAAAATTGTATTGTGAAGGCTAATTTTGGGTTGATGGATTTTCACATATGTTTCCATCAATTCCAAATGAGGATATTGTTGGAATTGTTTCTATTTAAGGTGTTGACATTCATGTTTTTTGATTGATGTCAACATATGTTTCATTTGGATGTAGTAGAAGTCTCAGAAAGACTGGTTATCACAGGTACATGCAAGATTGATAGATGTGTATGGACAGTGTATGACATGTGAGAGACTATGAGAAATGATTTGTATAGAGGAATGAGTTTATACCTTATTTCTAAGGTTTTTGGATCTTATATTCGTATTTTCATGAGTTATAGTTATAGTACAGTGACGAAGGATTATGACAGAGATGGTCTCTGAGTTTTAGTATAACTTAGATGCGAGAATGAGTTATGATATGCGAGCTTAAGGAATGATAAAAGATACATGAGAGAACACTATTTGTGATTCTTGGTTTGCTAGATTCTTGATAACGTCAACTGGGGCATGTGGACTAGCAAAGACCTATTTAGGGCTGACTACAGAGATTTAACGTGATTAATGATTGGTAAGCATGAGTTATGGATCTTGGTGCATAACTAATGATTTATATTTGTTAATTACTTGTGTAAGGTACCATGTGTATCTTAGCAAGGTTCTATGTAATTGTTTGTGAATTGGGGAAGTCTTAACAGGATGACCTAATTTCTTATTGTAACTTGTATAAAGGAAAGAAGTTTCTTGATGTGTAATGGTATGGAATGGATGTATTCGATGCTACGAGCATGTGTATTCAAGTTATATTAGATGTAGAGTAGCAATTATGTTTTTAATGCACTTCATTGGAACTGTATAAGAAAATAAAGTTTCTATCAGTCATCTCACTTTTATAAGTATACTTTCATACTTCTCTTTGGATAGTGAGTCTAGAAGGTGGGTTTAACCTTCACTTTGGGCAGTTTCCTTGGGTAGTGAGCTCATCATTCAACTCTTAACAGGTTTGAGAAGACTCCTAACAGGGTTTTTCTTTTAAGAGGGACTTGTATTGGATGTAAGAATCGGCTCCTAATAGGGCTAGATCTCCTAATAGGGATACAATATTTCTAGTGCATTATTTGTTGGTGCTAATTCCCACCGGGTTTTTCCCCTTAACAGGGTTTCCTTGACAACAAAATACTTAAATGTTATGGTGTTTTTCTTGAAGTGTTCATATTTGAATTAAGTAATTGGTTTAAATTTTAAAGTTTAATTATTTGGCATACAACTGATTCACCTCCCCCTCTAAGTTGTATTATTCCTAACATAATTTTCCACTACCTTATATATAATGTTAAAAAATGTACATCACTTTTCCCCCTTTTAATTTCAAACATGTGAACTCTAAAGTACAAATGCTTTTCACTTTTAATCTCATTCTAGAAGTAAATATTTATGAAAATTGAGATAATATATTACCTCTACTTTTATACAAACTTACTGACATGTAATCTTAAAGTCACAATTTTTACCATACTGATATGGTTGTTGCTTTTTTATTTAGCTACATGGATATGATTATTCTCATTAGTTTGCATATAATAGTTTTGATCTGTGTACTTTTTAAAAACTTATTAGTCCCTAGTAATTTTAAAATTTAAAATTTTGGTTACAATAAAGTTGGCCTACAATAGTCCAAAGAGCTCTAGTTAGTGGATCTCTTGTGATATCTAGATATTGTAATATCATAAAGGTTAGACTAAATTTCATCTTCATATTCTCTCTATTATACTTGGTCTAGTTTTATTTTGTGTTACAATAATGTAATTGTTAGGAAATAAAATTTTAGTAAGTAGATTTCTTGTATTGTGTCTTCATAGTAGTCAATATGAAATTACTTTACGTGTGAGAAATACAAGATAACTACCATGTAGATATCAAATTTAAACTATAAGCATCAACATACCTCGATTAAGTGCCTTCTAGATGGTCCTTATGGATGGGAAGAAATAATCAAGTTTTCAGGAATAAATCTTTCTATGTGAAAGCCCTATTTCACTCCATGGTTAATAACATTAAAGAAAGTATGAACAATATTTACCATATCTCTCATTATTTCCCTCCTTCTGAGGATTGGGACATTGCTAGAAACTGGGGTCTATCTGATTGCCTCTTCAATTATAAAATTATCATTATGGAACTTAGAAATGTGGTTAAGCGGTCCCTCTAGACGTTGGCTGGGTCAAAGTAAACTTTGACAACTCATCCCTTGGCAATCTAGGTTGGGAAGGATGGGATCGTCTCACTAGAGACATTATAGGGGTTACATTGGATGCCTATTCTATTAACCTTGGATCTCAGATGACCCATGTGGATGAATTTTATACTGCTTATTATGGGGTGGTGTTTGTAGTTGAGAGAGGTTATTCAAAAATTAATGTTCAGGGAGATTCAAAAAATATCATCATGATGGTGACAGGTGAAAGTACATTGGGATGGAAAATGACTGATTAAATTGACAAAATTAAAAATATCCTTACCACTTTAGAGGGGTACAAATGCTAGCACATATATAGAGAGGGAAACAACACTGCTGATAAGGTGGCCGGCTGGGATTATTTCACCAAAATAATCATAACTTGGAAAGGCTTTCAATTAGAGATTCCCGAGGTGGTGCATGTGGAGATTTCCAAATATATTGACAAGCTTGGAAATAATGAAGTCATCAATTAAGTTAATGATGACACAAAAAGGCTAGTACTTTCCTTTGGGTTCAAGATTTGGGCCTTTTCTTCTATGTTGACTCTGGATTTTCATTTTATCATAAGTTTATTCTACTAAATCTTGCTTTGTCTCTATTTATAATATGGTTGACGATCTTAACCAAATTGAACTGGATTCCTGTAAAGAATTTAAGTGTAATCTATTGATTTGGGAAGCGATTAAGGATGACCATGTTGATAAGTTTGTGGATGGAATGAAGGGTTACAACCGAGAGCTATCGGATAATTTTTTTGAGTCTTGGGATCATGACAAAATTTGCATTGTGGATGTGGCACTATTGGTCTCTACTAAAACTATTAAAATGGTTATGGGCCTTCTTACAGAGGGTAAAGAGATGCCTGGCAACTTTAAGGTACACTACAAGTCTGCTTTCAAAGTTTTCCTCAGCCCTAGAGAGAAATGTGTGTGGTTGTAGAACGAATTCAACAGGGAAGAGTTTCCCAGGGAATGGAAGGATGGGGCATTCATCCTTATCAAATTAATCTCTTTGGAAATTAGGTTTAAAATATTTCATTCCCATATGTTTCCTATGCTAAATCACTTTTGTAGGGATGTCAAATTCAATTTGCCTTTTTGGATTTCTTTGTCCCTATCTAGAAATATATTTCTAAAGCTAAGAAGCAGGATAGCCCCTTACACTAGGGTCTTATTCTTCGCCTTTAAAACTTCCACATGGCTCTCACTCCACAAGTGGGCCCTTCCCATCCCCTCAATATGGAAGTTAAAAGCCTTCATTTGACTCATGTATGTTCTTCGACGAAGGCTCCAGCCAAGATTCCCCTTTCCCCTAAGTGCATTAGAGTTAATCCCCTTAGAAAGGCTAAATATAAAGCTTTGGGATTAAAGTCTTCTAAGGATGAGCCGGTTGACATGTCTGAAGACTCTTCTTCCTCTAGGTCCACAAAATCAACCTAGACCCCTAAGAATTTCACTACCAATTCCTCTTCCCTGTTATTTATTTTGTGATCCCCTACTACGACCCACTTGGATTACCCTGGTGACCCAACTATCTCATAGAAAATTTTCCCTCTCACAGCAACTAAAATTTTCACCCAAGAGGTTCACTATGACTAGGAATCTAAAGGAAGAAAGTTGGATGAAATATGTGTCTTCTACAAAAGGAAAAATGTCATTAGCAAATGACTTATTCTGCAACTCCAAATTGCTCGAAAGAAGATTAACAATTTGGAGGTTGTGGGTGAAGTGGAGAAAAAAGAATCAAATTGGATTGAGGGGAAGGGAAATGATAGTATGTTGGGTTTTGTTGATGATTTCTCCCAAAAAATCAACAACTGGGAGATTATGGAGGATCAGATACTAGAGTTGAAGACGAGATTCCTACTGAAGAGGAGAAGAATGAAATAGTGAGTATGTTAGCCAATGTGAAGATAAACCAATTGCAATTGAATAAGTAACTCAAGGACCTTTCTTCCTACAAAAAGGAGATGTTAGATAAGACCACCCTATCTATCAATTACATACAAGCAGAGTTGGAGGAAAAAATGACAAAATATAGAAAGAGAGAGGAAATCTTGTAGGTGGTTCTCAAAGGTGATGTGGCCTCCTTGGTTGTGGTTGTTGATGTTGGTCATTCTCATAAAAGGCTTCCTTCCTAGACAAGATGAAGGATTTGAATGAAGACTGGACTGGGGGTCCTTTGCCCCTAAATTAGGTGCTTTGTTGGTCTCATTTTTTTTGGGCTTCTGGTGTTGTTGTTGGTGCTGGCCTGGTGTCTATTTTTTTTTGTTTCTGTTGGTTCTAATATTTTGAGTTTCTTTTAGTTAGTTAGTTGTTTGAATTAACTTCTTGTGAATTTTTTTTTTTTGTCTTTGTAGATGTGATGTTACTTTTAAAAGTTGGGTCTAAGCCCTTTCCCGCTTGGTTTAATCAAAACATGCCTCGACTAAGCATTATATTAATGATCATAAACATAAATAGAACACAATAATTTTATAGACTAATTAAAGATAATATTCATGTTTATATAATAAAACAATGATCATATATTCCATTTTTAACATTTTTAAAAATTATTTTTAACAAAGATAAGATATTTGGGAATTGGCATCTGCTCTACGACTACTCTGTGGCTCCCCAATTTTTTATGCACGCGTGTCCTACCATGATCACCAAGTGTGTTTGTTCTGATTTAATGCTTTCATATTGGTATGTCTTTTCATTCTCCTCTTAGATCCTTGGCAGAGGCCGTACCTTCTGCCATTGATTCCCCTAGGGCTCCCATGGAGCCAAAATTGGCGAGCACATTAAATCAAATTAATGCCTCGTAGTCTTCATCTCCTCTACTCAAAACTTTCTCCAAAGCAGTGGTGAATTCCTCCTCTATAGTTTTTGTGGGTGCTAAGTTCAATCTTTCATGCCCTAATGAAATGTGTGAACTAGGTAAGGGCTCTGCGAATGTCCTGACATCCTTCTCTATTTCTTCAAACTCTTAAATGGCTTGCAAAATTGAGAAGGAAATGAATAGATTAAAGAATTATGCTATTTTTTTTTCTGCAGTTGAACTTGATAAATACCTTGCTTGAAATTTTTTAGATGACTAGTTCCATAACTATTGGAATTTGAAACTAGGGCACCATATTTCGTTGTGCAGGAAAATACAGAAAGGGTTATTTGCTATTTTCTTTAAAAATTATGAATCGCAAGAAGCCGTCATTAAGAGGTAATATTGGACTGTAGGTAATACATCATTCCATGGTCTACCCTGGATGTCAGAAGCTATCCATGAGGAAGTACTCGCTCTTTCGGCCCCACGCTGGATCATTGTGAAAAACCTACCTTCTTTTTTGTGGTATTTTCTCCACCATATCCTTGAACCACTGGTAAAGGTCATTAGATTAGATGATACCACCAGAATTCTCCCCCACATGGTTGCAAGAGTGCTTGTTTCCTTAAAACCTGGTATAGATACCCCTTCCGTACTGGACATTAATATTTTTGAAGATTCCTATTTGTGCCCAATAGAAATTCTGGGAGAGTTAAATGCATGTTTCCTATGTAAAAAAGAGGGTCACTTAAGAAAGGAGTGTCCCATCATCAAGGGTAAATCTGAATCTATGTTGCCATCTTCTTCTCTTATTACTCATACCATGAGGAACTCTGATATGGTCTTGAACTTGACTTCAACTTTTACAATGCCCCAGATGTTTTTGATTAAGTAAAATAGGTTTTACAGGGTTCCTCAAACCTGAAACATAGTTAAAATAAAATCATTACGCCCAGTCTAAAATGAGATGAAGCCAAAAGACAGTACAAACCAATAGAGGCCAGAGAAAAAACATACAGAGCTTCTTAAAAAGAAAATAAAATAGGGTCAGAAGAAAAGACCAGGGACCCTTAAGATAAGTCCACCATCAGGGTGGCCACCTTGGCCTCAAGCAACTCCACGTTAGTAGTTGAATCCTTGATCTCCTAGAGATCAAATGCCATGTCCTTGTCCTTTATCTTCTTGGAAATGGCACCCTAGATGTTACCTTCTAAGGCTAATGGTGTTTCTCCCCCGCCCTCCCCTCATGACACCCAATCTCAATTAGAGACACCCACGGGTTTGCAACATTCCTTAAACAACCTTCAACCTTATGGTTTTCAAACGCTTATTAAAAAATCCAACAAAATGAGGAGGAAGACTAACAAGAAGGTTGTCATGGCTGAAATTTCTTCCCAATCTTCTCCTCTAGATAATATTTACAGCTTCCCTCCTAGTAACTCCCCCATTTATTCTTCATCTCCTATAGCCGGTAGCCTAAAAATTGATAATGACCAATTTCAACACCTCACTCTGAAGGTTTTTAAGGAGATAGATGATGACTATATTCTGGAGATCCTCCCCACTACTACTAACCATTCTCATATCTCAGTCCCCACGGGTCAATCCCCATCTCATGTCTCTGCCTCCATGAACCCTAATTATGTTGTCAATATGGAGGTCATAGTGCCTCCTATATCTGACAATGATGACTTTGATTGGAAAAATGATATCCCCAAATCCAAAAGAAGAGGATGCCCCTTGGGATTGAAGAATAAAATATCCACTATGAATTTTGGTGAGGACATTTCCTCTACTACTAATACTACTACTATCAATGATGGGTCCATAGACCTAAGGTGCACCCCTTCCTCCCTTGGTTCCTCATGAATTTCATATCCTAGAACATTAGGGGACTTGAATCCTCGAATAGGAAGTATATAATTAAAATATTTCTAGATACTTTTAAATCCATAGACTTTCTTATGTTGCAAGAATTAAAAGCTATCAGCTTCATGCTTGAAGATAATCTTGATTTTGTTTGGAAAGATTTCATTAAAATTTATTCTGACCATCCGAGAGGCAGGGGTGGGGTGGGATTGTTGATCAACCCTAAATGGGCCAATTTCATTATGAACATTGGTGTATCCCATTTTAATAGGGCCACCTGGGTTATAATTAGCACTAGTACTCTCACTTTTGGAATTTGTTCCCTATATGCCTCCAATGATGTCAAGGAAAGATCGACCCTCTCATCTTGGTTGGCTTCCCTCCCTAATATACCATGGATCTTTGGAGGAGACTTTAATATGATAGAGTCTCAAGTGGATAAAGTGGGTGGGCTCCCCTTTTCTTGGAAGGATTGGGAGAAAGGGCAATGGAATAGGATGAAACATTCTAAACTTCTGTTTGACCCCCTGGTGGGCAATTTAAATACTAATCACAATCTCTGGCATACTTGGTGCAACTTCCAACAAGGTCCATCCCGGATCTATGCTAGGCTTGATAGATTTTATGCCAACAAGAAATGTTTCTCTTTCCTCCCTGATCTACAGGGGAATTTGGTCACTGTGACCCCCACTTTACTCTCGATCCCCACCCTATATTTGTGTTTTTTAAGTTTAACAACTACCATCCTTCTTCTAAGTCTAGCAACCAGAGATTCAATCTTAACTCTTCTTTGCTCAAGGATGACGATGTTCTTTCTGCCATTCATCTTATCAAAAATATTAACAAGAATTGCTCTTCCTCCCTTTCCTGTATTGATATGTGGGAGCACAATATGCATGCATGGCATGCTCTTCTCCAAACTATTGGCCAGAAGAAATCCAAAGACTATAGATTTACTGAGAAGATCCTCTCCTCCAAACTGAGATCTGCCAAACTTGACATTCAATCCAATCCCTGTGATTCTAACCTTATCCCTATTTTTTCTAGGGTGAGAGATGAGCTTAGACAGTAACAGCAGGTTAAAGTCTGAGGAGCCAGTATTAGATCTTGTGCTCACTGGCTCCAGTATGGCGACAGGGGCTCCAAATTTTTCTTTAATCTTCTTAAACAAAAACATTCTAATGAAGCTATAAACAGGCTTGTTTTTTATAACATTGAAATTGACAATTTGGATGGGATTAAAAGACCTTTTCTTTGTTTTACCATAACCTTTTTACTTCTGAGGATACTGAGGATACCATTTCCCTTAGAGAGGACTATAGAAGCATCATTCTCAGTAGGATTCCTTCCAGGAGTCTAAACTTCTTGGACAAAGAATCTTTATGGAGGAGATTTAAAAAGCCATTAATACCTTAAAGAATGACAAGGCTCCTGGACCCGACGGTCTGCCCATGGAGTTTTATAAAGCCAATGTTGGCTGGATTTGTAACGACATGTATGACATCTATGTTGAAGGTTATGTCAAAGGCACTTTGGGTAGATTTATTAATAGAGGTATCATTAAACTGATCCCTAAGGAAGGGGACAAGGCTCTTATTAAAAAATGGCACCCCATTGTATGTGTCTGAATGTTGAACTCTAAATCAGCCACAACACAGCATAGTCATTACTCAATCGTTGAATCGCAAAGATGAACATGAATTTCTCATTCCAGAATATCGATCGAATCGACCTGTTGCCTCCTATTTAGTTGGGGTGTTTAATTAATCTCAGAGCGAGAGCCAACATCTATAGACCATTGCTAAAATGGAGGATTTGAAAGCTTTGAAAATTGAAATGAAATTTATTCTATATGAGAGATGCAATTATAATCTAGGAATGAAGATGCAAATTTTAAGCTAAGAAAATTGAAAGAGATAACAAAATTAAACTACTTGATAAATAAACAAACTAAATTGAGATGAAGAATGCCATTAAGATAAATGAGATTATACTAAATATGCAATAAAAGATTGGAAATATGAGAGAATTGAGACAATAATTCGCTATAGTTTTGGTACTCTAAAATTGTCCTCCCTCAAATGAAGGAAAGAAGGTCCATAATATAGAAAATCCTGAAGAGAGGATGAAGATTTTCTTGGGAAGAAATGACTGATTCTTCATCTTCATGGAGGAAGGCAAGACAAATATGAAGGAATTATTTAATTAAATAAATAAATTGTTTCCACATGGGTGGGTTTTCACATTGTTTGAATTATTAAATTCAAGTGAGGATAATCCATTCAAATAACCAAATAATATTTAATTCCCTTAATGTGTATTAGCTAAAGGGGGTGGGATTAATTTAATTTAAAAGCACTTAGGACTTTAGAATTAAATTAATTAATCATAGGGATTTTTAGCTAATAAATCATGAAAATTTAGGAATTAAATATAGTGTAAGATTTATGCAAATTTAGGTTTTCTGCATTTGAGACTAAGTCAATTAAAGACAATTAGGAAGGAGAATTTGCCTAGTATAATAGGACTTTGATGATGAGAATTTAAAGAAATGCACTAAAATTGATTAGAATTGTAAGGTGCCAATTTTGGGGTATTACATTTTTCCCATCTTTGAATTGATGTGCGAGTAGCATGTTGATTCAAAGAATAGTCTGATGTGACAGATGAATATTTTGGGAGTCTAGGTTAGGTTTCCAAGACACTGATCAGATCAAGAAGCAGAACCGTCTTCAGAATGAAGCATGATTCTCTGAATTCTAAGTTAGATTGCGAAGACAACGGTCCAAATACCAATAGAGAAAATTGGAATCGGGGTTAGATTGCCCCAATGTCCACTGATAGCTAATGAAGATTTAGGACTATATCTAGAATCAAGGTTAGATTGCCCCAATACAAAGGTTAGCCCTCCAAGATTTGGGTTAGGTTGCCCAGATAACGGTCGAAAAGAGCTTTTGAGAGCCATCTTCAGAACGAAGCATGACTTTCAAGAATTAGGGTTAGATTGCCCCAATACCAAATGGGATTTCAAGAATCATCTCTAGAATGAAGCTTGATCCTTGAGGATCCGAGTTAGATTTCTCAGATACCTAGAAAGATATATGACAAGATGTGAGGCATCAAGATGCCCCTAGAGATTTAAGATCATGGAATATCCAATTTTGACCATAAGGTACGAAACACTAAATATGCCCCAAGTGATGAGATGCCCCTAGCAATGGGGACTTTTGATTCAGATCAGACTGATTTGAGAATGATGCGAAAAGATTCAATGATGTAATCATTTTGCCCCCTCAGGAGAAAAATCAAAAGATGACACAACAGAAAGATGATCGACAGCAAAAAATTGCAGATAGAAGTAAGATTGAAGATCTAGAGGAATTCAAAGATAGATCAAGAGAAGGAAGAATCGATTTAGAGTGATCGGGAGGTCCTGCTGACTAGGTTTGACCATAGTTGACCAAGTTTCGCCAGAATTGACTAGAGTTGACTTTTGATGAAAAGATTGCAGAAGCCGAGAAAATTATGACGAGAGATGATTCTGACAAGAAAGCGATGTCAGAAATTTGACTACACAAGCGTCGGAGCACGTCGGTCCCAAAATTTTAAAATGCGATTTTGAGTTGTATAGGAGTGTCATTTCAATTTCGATCACGAAAATGGATTGAGTAGATAGATGAAGATAGAGAGCGAGGATCAAACACTTGTGTAGTAGTGATGAAGCTAGAACGCTGAACAAGAACTCCCCAATGTATGAACCCAGGAGCATGCAATGAACTGAACATCGAATTGCTGCCACAATGCAAGTCTAGAATGAAAATGCAATCCTATGCTAGATGCAATACCTAGGACATGGTTGTGAGGCCCATCATATAATCATCATCATTGAGCATTTTTTGGAACATTGAAGTCGATACAACCCTTACTGGTGCCACAATGCAACCATAAGGATATGAATATGAATTTTATCGGATAAAATGTAGGAAATGAACATAAGCACCAGGGCACCAAAGCCAAGATGACCTGAACATTATTTCTAGTTGATATTGCAAGAGTACACCAATATCGAGGCATTCAAAGACAAGATAACCATGAGTGTGATCATGTGTAAAAAAATAGAGCAACAATAGTCAAGGAGATAGTACCGACCTCGCCATGGCATACAAATAAACAAGATTGAGGGATGTGAGGCTTTTCCACCTTAGTGCGGGAGCTCTTATCACATACACCCTATTTATTTGACGTTGTCGAATCATCAGGGCTACACCAAAAAGTAGTAGACAAAGAAAATATCAATGAAATCAATGAGAATAGACAACATACAAAGAAGATTCAATCATAGCTCAGCCAGTTTCAAAGTTTTCGCATATGTATGTGTATGAGGTGTTGAAAAAACACCGTTGTGCTTGTGAGTGCATTGTGTTTGATTGTTATCGATAGATGTTTACGTGTGAGATATCCAATGTGTGTTGAAAAACACATATGTGTCCAGAGATAATGTTGAAAAAAACTATTTGATTGGGGTGTTGAGAAACACCAGTTTGTGTCAGTAGATAGTTGTCCTTTAGAACTGACAAGATTACTAACTCGAGTGTAAATCGAAGATGCGATCAAAGTGGGGAGCCATGCCCCCAAGTAATGAATGTTGATGACTAACTTGACTCATATAGAGAGGATGAATCCGAGTGGATTTCCCCCAAGCTATGACGTTGGGGTCGTGTCAAGTCAGGTGGGATCTTGAAAATACCAAAAGTGTCACAAAAGTGACTGAAAGGTATGTACAGACTAAAGCAAAGCATGCAAAGACTGAATATCGATAGATAGAGCGTTTGGGTATAACTCCAACTGTAATGGATTGATGTCAAATATGCAAATAGTGAGTTGATGTGAGAAATCTCAGTAGTATAATAACAGTAGGCAGACGCAGTGAGAGTCAATGGTGACTAACGTGAGAAAGATTCTCAAGTATAAAGATCGGCGTGAGATCTAAGCATCAACAGGCATACTTGGTGAGAATCATTGGTGACTGATGCGAAGATGAGAGAGACTCCAAAAGATAGGACAATGTCCCTAGACTAGGAAGATGCCTCTGAGTGTGACCAGTTTCAATCCATGTGAAGTCGAGAAAGATCTCAAAAATAAATGAGAGCGAATGCATGAGCGAGAAAACTAAAGAAGGAAAGCAAACTAAAGCAGGAAAGTGGTAGAGCAAACTGCGAGACAACCAAGGGATGCTGCGATAGATAGAGCATTGTGGAACAAGAGGTGCCTATTTACTAGGTTTTCACCATGTTGGCAGAAATTCTATTTTTGCTACCATGACGCCTGTTTACTAGGTTTTCATCAGTGGCAGATTTTTCTCTTTTTCTCATTTTTTTTGTATTTTTCATTTTTTGATTTTTTTGTATTTTTCATTTTTTGATTTTTTTGTATTTTTCATTTTTTTATTTTTTCATTTTTTTCATTTTTTGTATTTTTCATTTTTTGTTATTATCAAGGTGCCTATTTACTAGGTTTTCACTAGGATAATAGATACATCAAAGCGCCTGTTTGCCAGGTTTTCACTAAGATGATCATTTTTTTAGGACATTTTGCAATTTTTAGGATTTTCTCATAATAGAGTATGTACATGAGCATTCAGAAGACATCTCAACTATAGAAATTCTTCAGATGAAGAGCATTGATAGGCTCTTTGAGTTGTTCCCCCTTTGTGGTAGAGAGCTGGTAACCACCAGACCCAAATACTACAGTGATAACATAAGGACCAAGCCAGTTTGGTTCAAATTTTCCTTTCTGGACCCGCTACTGTTGATTCTTGGGGTTCTCTCTCAAGACGAGATCACCCATTTGGAATTCCCTTGGTTTGACCTTCTTGTTGTTGTAGCTTTTAAATATTCTCTTCTGATATGCTCAGAGATGATCGAACACCACTTTTTGACATTCATCCAGTAGTTCAAGCTCTTGAAGCCAAGATATTCTGATATCATCATCAGTAATGAGGCCCTTTAGAGAGACTCACAAGGTAGGAATCTCAACCTCAATAGAAAGCACTGCATCTACACCATAAACTAGAGTGAAAGGTGTGGCCCCTGTTGGTGTTTGTATACTGGTGCAGTAAGCCCATAAAGCTGGATTAATCTGGAGATGCCAGTCTCATCCAAATTTGTGTACTGTGCGGTGTAAGATCTTGAGAATAGTCTTATTTGAAGCTTTCGCCTATCCATTAACCTGGGGATAATAGATAGAAGACCAATGTTGAATAATTATGAACTTAGTGCATAATTCTTTTAGGTCCTTGTTCTTGAATTTCCCCCCATTGTCAGTGATTATTGATGAGGGTACACCATATCTACAAATGATGTAGTTCAGTATAAACATGGCCACAGACTTGACATCTGCTACGATGAGGGGCACTGCCTCAACCCACTTGGTAAATAGTCTGTAGCAGTAATGATGAATTTATGTCCCCTTGAGGAAGACAGATGTATCTGACCCACCAAGTCAAAGCCCACTGCTGAAATGGACAAAAGAAGATGAAATGAATGAGCTCCTTTGCAGGAGCGTGGATCAGATTTCCATGAAGCTGGCACTATTTGCAAGATTTAGCAAATTGTGTAGCTTCTTTCTCCATATCTGGCCAATAGTAACAAGCTCTAATAATTTTGCGAGCCAATGTGAGGTCGTTTGAGTGAGACCCATAAATGCCTTCATGCACCTCTACTAACGCACGCTTGGACTCATCAGGTTCTAAACACCTAAGTAGGGTACCGTCTAGACCTCGCCTATATAACTCATTAGCTATGATGACAAACCATGAAGCACTGCAAATTAAGTGATGTTTCTCATTTCAGGTGTAAGTGTCTAGAATGATCTAGTCATGAAGGTAGGAGTAAATATGGTGGTAGCGGGATGAGTCATGTCCAATGACCGAACAGATCATCCAGGATTCAGGGGAATTATAAGCGGGGTAGCATAACATCTCCACGAGGAATTTATGTCGGAAGTCATTTTCTAGCATTTGTAACATGGAAGCCAGAGTAGCCATGGCATCGTCTGCTTTATTATCTGCCCTTGAAATTTGTTGGAAAGTAATGTGTGCAAATTATTTCTTGAGATCATCAACCATCTTTTTATAAGGCACCAATTTTTCATCTTTTGTTTGGTAGATATCATTCACCTCATTGTTAACCAACTGTGAATCTCCAAAGACCTTTATCTCATCGACACACCATTCAATAGTGATCTTTAATCCATTAATCAAGGCTTCATACTCAGTAGTGTTATTTGTGCAAGGAAACAACATTTTGTAAGCCTTTGGTAATGAATACCACTGAGGTGTAATGAACAAGATTCCAGCACCTGACCCCTACTGGGTGAATGATCCATCAAAGAACATGGTCCATGCCTGATGTGTGAGAAGCATGATGGACTCATCTAGGAACTCAATCCTTAATGGTTGATAGTCTACAATAGGTGCCTTAGCCAACTGATCCACAATTGCTTTCCCTTTGATAGATTTTCTTTCCACATACTCAATGTCAAATTCACTGAGTATCATGACCCACTTGGCTAATCTACCCATGAGAGCAGCTTTGCTGAGTAAGTACTTTAATGGATCAATTTTTGCAATGAGCCTTGTAATGTGAGAAAGAATGTAATTCCAAAACTTTTGGGAAGCAAACACCACTACCAAGCAAGCTTTCTCAATGACAGAATAAATCATTTCATAGGAGACCAATGTTTTGCTGATGTAATAGATTTCTTTCTTTATTGTTTTGATCTTCTTGGGCCAATAGAGCACCCAAAGATGTTTTTGTAGCTGAGATGTATAAGATGAATGGATTCCCATGAATAGGAGGCATTAATATAGATGGATTAGTCATATATTGTTTGATTTGTTGAAGACCTTGTTCACATTCCTTGTTCCATTGGTAAGTCACTCCTTTATGTAAAGTCTTGGTGAATGGTTGTGACTTGTCCTCCAGTTGGGAGATAAAGCACCAGATAGACTGTAGTCGGCCTTGAAGTCCTCTCATTTTTTTGATATTCTTTGGTGGCGGCATTTCCATGATAGCTTGAACTTTCGCAGGATCCACCTCGATGCCTTTTGCAGAGATAATATAACCAAGCAATTTTTTGGAAGTTACTGCAAATGCATATTTCTTAGGATTGAGGCGTAGTCTGAACTTTTCCATACGATCCAGTATAGGGCCTAGATCAGTAAGATGTGCCTTTCTATCCATGATTTTAGAAAGGGTGTCATCAACATAATCCTCCATTGTTTTGTGCATCATATCATGAAATATAGTAGTGACTGCTCTCTAATACGTGGCTCCAGCATTCTTGA
This sequence comes from Thuja plicata, assembly GCA_018584345.1. Lineage (NCBI taxonomy): Eukaryota > Viridiplantae > Streptophyta > Pinopsida > Cupressales > Cupressaceae > Thuja > Thuja plicata. The sequence continues at coordinate 844,524 of MU228128.1, read as the reverse complement.
GACCAAAAGGCATAACATTCTAGTATAAAGTGCCCCATGCATAAGTGAAAGTAGTATTTTCTTGGTCCTCTAGCACAATTTTGATTTGGTTGTAGCTAGAGAAATTGTCCATTAGGGAGTACATTTTGTACCTTGTTGTCATATCCACGATCATATCAATGTTGGGTAGTGGGAAGTCATCTTTTGGAAATGGCTTGTTTAAGTCCCTGAATTTTGTGCAGACTTTGATAGATTTGTCATGCTTCAACATTATAACTATGTTGGAGATCCATTCTGCATAGTCAATTGCTCCGATGAATCCATCTTTTAGGAGTTTCTCTAATTCCACCTTGACAATTAGAGCCACATGTGGATGCATTTTTCTGATTTTTTGCTTGACTAGTTTTACTCCAGGAGCTATTAACAGGTGATGCATGATAAGATTAGGATCTACACCACGCATGTCAAAGTATGTCCATGCAAATTTTATCTATTTTTCTTTGAAGAAATCTGGGAATTCTTTGAGTTCTTCTACAGACAATGATTTAGACACATGAATAATGTGCGGATGTTCTTCTATACCCAAATTTACTGGCTGAGTCAGCTCAATTAGCACAGATGATTGTTCCTAGAAATGACTTAGAAGTGCATCAAGTATCTCATCCTCAGGTGCCTCGCAGAGGTTTTCACCTTTAGATACATTTATTCTTTTTACTTTTTTCGGCTCTGACACTGCCACAATGTGGTTTTCACCATGAGAGTGCCTATTTTTTTTGTTTTGATTTTATGATTAAGATACTTGATATCACTTTCGGTCATGCTGACACTGTATTTGCTAGTGGAGGACGTTACAGGTTCAACAACATGGAGATAACATGCTAGAGAATAGTCATTCTGGAATGTGAGGTCTTCATTGGATGAGGAAGGGGAATTCCAATCTATTATCTTAGGATGTTGGAGTGAGAGACAAGTGACGGGTTCAAGTGCATTCATAGTATAATCATCGAAAGCGCGGACTAGTAAGTTGAGACCTAGAGCAATCTCATCCAAAGGTGTATTCGAATTGCTTTGACTCCTAGCAACCATAGTAGAAGACATGTTAACATATATGGAATCGGACTCATTAGACCTTACACTAGACCCTTCACCTATGTCATTTTTAGATGTATGTGTAGTATCAACATTCTTGTCAAAGGATCCTTCTGAAAGACTGTCAAACTCATATTCATGGGAATCTATGTCTGAACTCTAATTGGGATGTTTTCACCATGAAGGTTTGGGAGTTCTTGTGACACCAGCTTGTTCTTGTGCAAACTGCTCTTGAAACTATGATGGTATGTATAGTTCACCCTGGTAACCAGGGTCTTGTGACATTTTCCATTGTTCATATGTCAGAGGAGTGAATGGACTAGCGCCATTGGAGTCACTGCCAGCCTTGGCTATACTGACATGTGTTATGACATCATCTGGCTCAGCAAAGAATGCTGCCAGATCTAGAGGAATAGGACAAGGAAAGTAATCCTCATCAGAGCTATCCTCTACGGTGTCAACTGTAGCTGTGCCTTTAGGTTTTGTTTGAGGATCTAGTTTTGGCACAAATTTGTTAATCCCTAGATGGAACGGTATCTTCTTTAAGCCTAAAATAGTTGTATCTTTCATTCTTTGACCCATAGCTTCAATAGGTTCAACTAGCCCATTACCATTCATCCCTATTGGACCACTCCCTTTGTATCCAAAGCATTTCATGATTTTAAGACCTTCACTATTAGGATCTATTTCATGAGTTGGGGTGGTCTATTCAGATATGTCCTTTCCTTTGTAAATCAAAGCTTTAATAGCTCTTTCCTCATCTTCATCTTCTAATGGTATTGAAGCCCGTACAAAGGCACCATTGTAAACTATTTTCGGAGTAGTAGAAGATTTATTGTTCTCAGAAGGTCTCCCATAGGGATGAGAAGACGGAGGTAGAGCTGCTAATGATAGCACAGGTTCCATTTGATATCCCCCCATGCCTATGTCTTTGATTTTCAAAGTCCGTTCCATGTCTCTAAGCTTGGCATCATAGAATTCTGTGGATTCTCTATTAGCAAGAACAAAACTATCAGCTGACTGTGTGAGCATATTACAAGAATGACCCATATTAGTAGGAACTGTCACTTTTGCACTGTGGAAAGGAAACTTGATGCACTGATGATATGTAGAGGGAACCACTTTCATTTCACAAATCTACGGTCTTCCCAATAGGATGTTATAAGCAAGAGGAATGTCCAAGGAATGTCCATCACTTGACAAGTGACATCTCTTTCAACAGGTCCAACCCGAATAGGTAGCACAACTAAACCTTTAGACTTTCTTTCTTCTTCATCATAGGCTTTGATAGTAATTTTCTTGCAAGAATCTATGCTATCTTCATCATAGCCTAGCTGAGTGAGCAAGTGAGCAGAGAAGATGTTGAGGCCAGCACAATTATCAATAAGGACATGATAGATGCACTTTTGGCCAATCATGACCTCTATATGCAAAGGGGCGTTATTCGAGTGGCTGACTGAATGGTCATCTTCTTCTAAGAAAGATAGATAGTTCGGTGAAGTCAAGTGACCAACTATAGATTGAAACTGATCAAGATTAATGTCTTTGGGGATGTTAGCCTCTGCGAGGGATTTATCCAGAATCTGCCTGTGAGAAGGCGAGATCTTCAACAGCTCAAAGATGGTTATTTGAGAATTGGTTCTTTGTAGCTGGTCGAGAATGCTATAATTAGTAGTAGGAGGTGTGGGGACCTTTTTTTATGGTCTTGTTGGTAGGGCCAATAGCAGCTTTATCTACAGGTTGCTTCAGTGCAGATGTAGTAGCAGGAGGGTCAGGACCCTTGAGAGTGATCTTAGCATGGGATGTGGTAACGACGTTTGCACAATCCTGAGATGATTCAGGTTTAGACGAGAGAGACCCGGGGCCTCTCAATAAAAATAGGGTGTTAGGATTAGGAGCATCCCCACTCCCCTTGATAGTAATCACATCACAATACTCAACTTTGATAGGTTTGATCATGTTGATGACATTGTCATTAGTGGTATACGTGCAATTAACCTTGGCATTGTTGTTCTTAGTGTTGAAAGACTCACTTTTCTCGTGAGGAGGAAAGGGATCTTTAAATGTCTGGTGATCTGAATTCTTATTATGATTATCCACAACAATATCACCATTATCAATTAGATCTTGGATCTTATGGTGCAACTGAAGATAAGTAAAAGTCTTATGACCCTTGTTTTGGTGATAGTCGCAGTATGCGTTGTTGTACCACCAATGGGGTCATGGTTGTGGATCATATGGATGCTTGTCCAAAGGAGTGAGAACCTGGTTTTGCACCAAAGTCTTGTAAACTACATCAAGCGGTTCTCCCAAGGAAGTGAATTCACGTTTGGGTCAGGAGGCCCAAGGTTTGTTACTAGAGAATCTTGAAGGCGACTAAGTTTTTGTTTCAGCCTTTTCAGAAATTTTGATCACTTGTATGCTAGAAGTAAGATTGAAAACTGATTTTGAAGGAGCCAGGGTCACATTATCAACCACTCCATCATTCACAACATCCCTATTCTTGTTGGAAAACTTCCCTTTATCTTTGTTGGAAGAGGAGAAACCTTGTTTGTTGTCTTTGTGCAAAGTCAATTCCCCTTTCTTAACCATAAATGCCTCTATCCTCACAGCTTCCTTAATCATGCTGTCAAAATTGAGGGGACCTTAAAGCTGTACTTGATACACAAAATCAGGAGTGAGATTGTCCAAGAAGATGTCAAGTTTCTCAGATTTAGGTATTTTACGAGGATACTTGGTGCAAAGTTGTCTCCATCTCTGGAGAAATGTCAGGAATGGCTCCCCTTGTCTTTTCTTGAGATTGCAAAGGTCCCTGATATTGACGAGATGATGTATGTTGTGATAATAATGCTAAATAAAGAGGTTTACAATCTCATCAAAAGCCTTAATGTCGGTGGGTAGTCAAGAAAACCACTCCATGGTAGGTCCACCTTGACTTCGGGGAAAGAGACGCATTAAATAAGTTTGATCATGAATGAAATCCATAGATAGGGCCCTAAATTCTCTCAGGTGATCCTGAGGATTGGTGGTACCCAGATATTTATCATACTTAGGGAGTTCCACACCCTTGGGAAAAGGTGGCATATGAAGACTCCTATCAAAAGGAAAAGGACAAATGCTCTCCATCATGAATTGTTGTGCAGGTTTGTCCTTATCCTTTACAAGTTGGATAATTTGGTTTTGCATATCTTGAATAATCTTTTGCAATTTGGTAGTCTCAGTCTCTTCCTCTTTAGTCACAAGTGTTTCCACTTTGAAATCTGGGGGTAGCTTAACTCCTTGGTTTGCGAATTCTAGAAAATATTTCTCTTTATCTTCTGCAAGGTGAATTTCCATCATCTTGATGAGAGCCTTATTAGATTTTGCAGCATCTATGTCATTTTGAGTTATTGGATCATCATTATCGAGGATCTCATAAATGCTTGGGTTCTGGTCTTGACTATGGTCGTATGGAGGAGGGTGATGGTGATGGTGATCACCTTGTTGACTCTGATAATTTTGAGATTGGTCATGGGCCTCGCTGTATTGACCTTGTAGGAAATCGAAAGGGCTTCCCATGTTGCTGATGTGGGATTGTGTTGTGTGCACAGGTTTAGTGTGAGTGTGTGTAAATTGAGCCGAGAATTCATGGCCAATGTAACTTTTGGTGGGTCGAAGGGGTCGATGGGTTCGAAAGGATTAATAGGTTCACAAGGATTGATAGGATCAAAAGGATTAATAAGGTAGTGAGGATTGTCAAGAAGATCAACCCAAGTAAGCAAACTTCCAAAGTTTTGTTGATCTAGAAGAAATGAGTTCTATTATATTGAAACAATAGTTCAGGTTGTCTTTGAAATAAGGGATTATTTCATTTCTAGAACACTGGTTTCTGATTCGGGCTAGGATATATATTGATTGGAGAGGAAGAACGTGAGGATCCCTCTTGGTTATTAGATTGAATGATAGGTTCGGAATGACCTCTTCCTTGATTACGAGATCTACCTCTACCTATTTCAAAACCATGAATGAGGAATATGTTGTCGCTTCTAGTCGTAACAGGCATAGAAAAAGATGAAATGAGAGAGAACTTAGGACCCAACTCAGAACTCTGTCTCTAGAAATAGTGAAAATGAGATAAAGGCTAGAACAGCCAAGATGTGAAATGCACTCGGCACAAATCGTCAAGAGTATGGCTAGAATAGCCGAGATGTGACTATCGCATCACAAGTTACAAAAGCACAGAAAGGTAGGATAGAGAAAAAAGAGACAAAACAAGTTTGAGAAAGAATCAGTCGGTTCGCAACTTGAGACAATCAGTTTCAGACTACAAACAATAGGGAAATAGGCAATCAGATCTCAGACAAAAATTAGATCAGGTAAAAACCTCATCAGTCAACAAGAAATAGCTCACTGTTTTGGGACACCAGGGTACAAACTCGTGTGAGAAAGTGCTGGTTTGCGCAAGAAAATGAAAGCTCGCGCGAGGAAACGCTCAGTTTCTGGAATCTAGCACAAAAAAAAATCCAGTTTTTGACAGATCGACTTAGTTTTTGAGACAAAAGTCAGATTTTGAGACACAGTCAGGACTGTTCTTTGACAAAATTTTCAGATTTAGGACAGTTTTATGATAGTTTAGATTAGCAATCTCAGTTTGAATGTGACAGGCAATCATTAACAAGAACAAAGTTTTGATCAAGCAATAGTGATGCAAGAAGTAGTCGCAAACAGTTCTACCAAGGACAAGGCAACTTGGCAGAATCATGGGAGTCTTTGTTTAATCATGATTTGATAGTTTAAGACTCAAAACAAGCACTTAGTTATCCCTACAAAGAAAATGGTAGAGAATACAAAATCCATGCCTCACTGCTTATGTGTATGCGTGCACCTCACACAACTATGTCAGCCCCTAGAGGGAACCCATTTTTTTGGTGTTTCCAAGGACTAAATAATATATGTTCGAAGGTTACCCTTAAAGTAGGGGCCAACATCATATACCACCTTCAAGCGTCCAAGTGCATACCTACGGTGAGAATCTAGGGGAGAGATTCTTCCCCCTCCCTGCGCAAAGATTATGTCTCCTTTCGGAGGTGATCCGAGTAGGCAACTAACTAAGAAAGTTTTTAGTGGGCTTTCGTTCACAATAACCTTTGGTTGTTAGTAATAATTGAGAGGGGGGGTGAATCAGTGGCCTCAAATTTTGGTCCTTTAATCATTAACCACCAATCAAATAAACCTCAGATTATTAAGTCCCTACAAGATGCATGCCATGAAATACTTATAATGATTAACTGTCTGTCGGTTTTCCTTGTCTATCCTTATTCTCCTTGATTATCGATATGTAGTATAACTATTTACCGAAATACAGTAAATAAGTAGAGTATACCAATATATCCAGAAATGCATATGTGAAATGTAAAATAGTAAAGTAATAAACCATAAACACATAACACTTAGATTTTAATGTGGAAACCCTGTTGAGGGAAAAACCAATGGGACCCGCACCCCAAATTTTCACTCTTCTGAAGTGAGCCCTATTAAGAGCCAACCATGTTAAAGGTTACAAACACACTGTTAGGTGTGACCTTGTTAGAGGATTTTATACATATAGGTTGTCACTTAGTATCGGGCAACTCAGTTTTCTACCATCCTTGAAACAACCTCTTTCTTAGACTGTCAATAGGCTTTAGGCAAATCTAGTGCTACTTTCATGAATAAACCTTTTTGGCACTCCTTGGGATGTACCTCAATATATAGAAGACTGTTAAGTCCTGATCTATTAAGAGACTTGATGCTTCAATGGTTAAACTTAAACAAAATGACTTTTTTCTAATGCAACTTCAATTACAGATTTTCAGATCTATTTAAGTACATTACCTCTCTGATCAATATATCAATTCAATTCTTTGTGCTCCACACTTTCGTCTTTGTGATGTTTTGCTCCCTGTTTGTTGGTGTCTGCAGAATTCCTTAGCTCTTCCTTTAGCTTGATTGATCAATACTGCTTGAAGTTATCCTTCATCAATTTCTCTTCAACATCTTCATTTTCATTCACTCCCCTTAATCTCTTTTCCGTGAATTTTTTTTTGAAATGAGTTAAGCTTGTCTCTTATATAGACATGATATTAATTGTTTCTTGAATCTTGATTCTTGGCGTGAAAAACAATCCAACTAATATAATTTAAAGAATAACTCCTGATTTATCTCATAGTTATCTTCTTTCCAACTGTACAAATCTTCTTTAAATCAATCACTTAACTCTGGTCAAATAAAACAATGAAAACAACCAGTTAAATCTATCTTTAGCTCTTTCCAGCTAGATATTTTTTCTTATTCTGAACTCTCTGTTTCGTCATTCAACTCTTCAGTTAGTCGTCGGTTACAACTTCCAGTTCCATCGGTGTGACTCCAGTTAGCTTTGGGATCTCCATCCGTCGGGCATCATTGAATTTTTACTCGTTGGGTAACTCTATTTTCAGCTTGTCGGGCAACCTATGGTTTTCTTTGTCGGGAAACACTATCTTCAGTACATCGGGTATCATTGTGACTTTTCTTATTTGGCTTTATCGATGGTGTGCACTCTATCGGTGTTGTTTGTCACTTAGTGAATACTTGAATTTTATGCATTGCTGAAAGCATAACCTTTGTTCCATTGATTCTCTGAAGTCTTTGGCATTATGTACATGACCGTATAGATTATATCAAGTTGACATCAATGACAATACAAACCATTAACTGATTTAAATCCTTGTATTATCTTCATCTTAACATTATCAAACATTCAATCAGTTACATGTCATCAATCTCTCCCTTTGGCATTGATGGAAACAGAACTTATATTATCACACTATAATATTTCTAATACAATATGAAATACAATTGTTGAGATTCATCAAACTACCAATTTTTGTTTGATAACCGATAAATGTCTAAACTTCGGTAAGCTCTATTTTATCTTAGATTTGATTCTTGCAGCTTTCTATTTTCTGATGTGTTGAATCTCCTCTGGTGTCAATTTCTATTTTGATGTCTTTTCATACAATTTTCTCTCCCTTAGGATAAAATCTCTCCCTGTTGGAGTGATTAGATAATCGATAATCTCTCTTCCTTTTCTCAGAAGAATGTGATAATATGGATAATCTCTCTCCCTTTGACAACAATGCCAATCAAATATTGAAACAGTGTCTGTTGCCAATTGTTTTAAATATCTGACATTTATGTCAAGTAACCATTTTCCTCTTATCCATAATATATTCCTTGAATTTCCCTTATCCATCAGTAGTACAAAATTATGCTCTGGTGCTTGGTTTTGATATATACCTATCTGTATATAGATGTAGCTTTGAATTTCTTCTCTTTTCTTGCATCAACATTTCTCATATTCTGATAATATATAGGCTGATGTAGCCTTCAGTATTTTACTGGTTGGTAGACAAGGGTTTGACCCCTAGTCTCTTTCTCAGGCACTCAAATGTATCTTTGGGAAGTGGCTTGGTGAAGATATCGGCCAACTATTCTTTTGATTGCACATACTCAAGTGTCACTTCTTTCTCTTGAACTTGTTCTCTCAAATAATGATACTTGATTGCAAT
>MU228128.1:816897-830860 GCA_018584345.1 Thuja plicata | reverse complement strand
TGACCTATTTCTAATGCAACTTGAATTGCAGATTTTCAGATCTATTTAAGTACATTACCTCTCTGATCAATATATCAATTCAATTCTTTGTGCTCCACACTTTCTGCTCTGTGATGTTGTGCTCACTATTTTTTGGTGTCTGCGGAATTCCTTAGCTCTTCCTTCAGCTTGATTGATCAGTACTGTATGAAGTTATCTTTCATCAGTTTCTCTTCACCATCTTCCTTTTCATTCACTCCCCTTAATCTCTTTTCCATGAATGGTTTTTTGGAAATGAGTTAAGATTGTCTCTTATATAGACATGATATTAATTGTTTCTTGATTCTTGATTCTTGGCGTGAAAAAAAATCTAGCTAATCTGATTTAAAGCATAACTCCTGATTTATCTCGTAGTTATCTTCTTGCCAACTGTACAAATCTTCTTTAAATCAATCACTTAAGTCTAGTCGAATAAAAAAATGAAAACAAGCAATTAAGTCTATCTTTAGCTCTTTCCAGCTAGATATTTTGTCATTTTCTGAACTCTCTATTCTTTTGGTCAACTCTTCAGTTAGTCATCGGTTACAACTGCCAGTTCTATTAGTGTGACTCCAGTTAGCTTTGGGATCTCCGTCTGTTGGGCATCATTGGATTTTTACTCGTCGGGTAACTCTGATTTCAGCTCATCAGGCAACCTGTGGTTTTCTTCGTCAGAAAACACTGTCTTCAGTACGTTGGGTATCACTGTGACTTTTCTTCTTTGGCTTTACCGATGGTGTGCACTTTCTCAGTGTTGTCTGTCACTTAGTGAATACTTGACTTTTATGCATTGCTGAAAACATAACCTTTGTTTCATTGATTCTCTAAAGTCTTTGGCATTATGTACATGACCATATAGATTATATGAAGTTGACATCAATGACAATACAAACCATTAATTGATTTAATGCCTTGCATTATCTTCAACTTAACATTATCAAACATTCAATCAGTTACATGTCATCATCGATGTCCCCGATACAGGGCTTGGGCCTCGTAGCTACACCAACACTTGAAAGTCATACACCCCCGCAAGCAGGTCTGAGAGTGGCACCGCTCAGTACAACAGACAAGGCTTTCTCAAGATGATAGTCAGAATCATGAGAAAGAAGTTACCATGGCTTTGGATTCTTTGGACTTAACAAATCATACTTTATTATAGTGAGGTGGAATCACCGGTGATAGGTGTGTACTCACTTGGGTCACTCTCAGAGGTTCAACTTCCGGTAGGCCCTCTAAAGGTGACACAAAACTTGGCTCAAATTCGAGGGTTAGATTTTTTTATTCTCTCAAAGAGAGAAGAGCATACTTCTCTACCTCTTCACCTTACCCAAACACGCAAGACATATTCATCACCGAGTTAACTCTCCTCCAACCAATTCACAAGCTTTTGGGTTTCTGATTCTCTCAAAGAGAGAAGAGCATAATCCCCTGACTAGTGAACGTGCTAAAGGTTTAAACCTTTCCTTGCTTCCCTAGGTCTCCATCATGTTAGAAACGTTTGGGTCTTAGATTCATCCATGGGCATCACTTCCATGTAATGAAGAGCCTATTCCCCTATTTTTCTATCAAGATTCCCAAAAAAATTTAACAATGCCCTAATTATACTATGTGATGAAAGCAATAAACAAGCACAACATTTTTAAAATGATCTTCGACAACCGTCCTGCAAGCAAACCATTAGCAAGTTCATGTCTTCGTCAAGCGACCTACAGCCAATTGTTACACTGTCAGAGAAATCAGAGAGATAAAAATAGCAGCATGTGAAAATAATCAAGAAAATAGTAACAGTAATTGCAGAAACTCTGAAATTCCAGAGACTAACATCAAGTCTCATGCGAGGAAGTACAAGGCTTCACATGAGGAAATGCAATAGCTGGCATGAGAAAGTGTTTTGTTGCATGAGAGATTGCTAATGAAAGCACAACTTCGTGCAGTACGCTTAGAATTCTCACACGAGAATTTGTACACAAAGAAGTACAGATGTACGACAGAGTACATAATTTTGTCAAAAAAAATTTGAGAGTGAGGTCAGAAATCATTTTTCTGCCCCACGTTGGGTGCCAAAATATGTGTCTAAATGTTGACCTCTACATCAGCCACAACACAACATAGTCATTACTCAATCGTTGAATAGCGAAGATGAACACGAATTGCTCATTCCACAATATCGATCAAATCAACCTGATGCCTCCTATTTAGTTGGGGTGTTTAATTACTCTCAGAATGAGAGCCAACAACCATAGACCATTGCTAAAATGGAAGATTTGAAAGCTTTGAAAACTGAAATGAAATTTATTCTATGTGAGAGATGCAATTGTAATCTAGGAATGAAGATGCAGATTTTAAGCTAAGAAAATTGAAAGAGATAATAGAATTAAACTACTTGATAAATAAACAAACTAAATTGAGATGAAGATTGCCATTAAGCTAAATGAGATTATACTAAATATGCAATAAAATCTTGGAAATATGAGAGAATTGAGACAATAATTTGCTATAGTTTTGGTACTCTAAAATTTCCCTCCCTCAAATGAAGGAAAGAAGGTCCATAATATAAAAAAGCCTGAAGAGAGGATGAAGAGTTTCTTGGGAAGAAATGACAAACTCTTCATCTTCATGGAGGAAGGTGAGATAAACATGAAGGAATTATTTAATTAAATAAATGAATTATTGCCACATGGATGGATTTTCACATTGTTTAAATTATTAAATTCAAGTGAGGATAATCCATTCAAATAACCAAATAATATTTAATTCCCTTGATGTGTATTAGCTAAAGGGGGTGGGATTAATTTAATTTAAAAGCACTTAGGACTTTAGAATTAAATTAATTAATCATAGGGATTTTTAGCTAATAAATCTTGAAAATTTAAGAATTAAATATAGTGTAAGATTTATACAAATTTAGGTTTTCTGCATTTGAGACTAAGTCAATTAAAGACAATTAGGAAGGAGAATTTGCCTAGTACAATAGGACTTCGATGATGAGAATTTGAAGAAATGCACCAAATTTGACTAGAATTGTAAGGTGCCAATTTTGGGGTATTACACCCATTACCCTCTTTAATGTTTCCTATAAAATCCTTGCTAAAATCTTGGCCCTCAGACTTGAGAAAATACTGCCCAAGTTTATATGCTCTACCCAATCTGGCTTTATTAAGGGGAGATATATCCTCGAGAATCTCATAACTAGCTGGGAAGCAATGAACTGGGCCAAGACTTCCCAACAAAACTCTGCTATGCTTCTGCTAGACTTCTAGAAATCCTACGACAGAATTGAATGTAGTTTTATCATCATGATGCTTGAGGCTTTTGGATTCCCTAAAGTTTTCTGCAAATATATTAAGTTATTGGTCAATGATGCATCTGCTTAGGTGGATGTTAATGGCTAATTATCTGACTCGTTCTCTTTGGGTAGATCCATCAGGTAAGGCTGTCCCCTGGCCCTTACTCTTTTTGTGATTGCCTCTGATGCTCTTTCTTACATTCTTAGAGACAATTCCCTCTCCCCTATGGTCAAAGGCATCACCTTGCCCAATAAAGATAACCTTATCAATTGTCAATGTGCTAATGATACTAATATTTTCTTTGAAATGTCTGAAGAGAATTTTGATGTTCTGCAAAATAAACTTAACTCCTTCTGTTCTATATCGGGTGCTCGATTATCCCAACCAAAGTTCATGTGCCTTGGTTGGGATGATCGACCACCTGACTGGTTTTATAAATATGATTTTCGGTGGGGTGGTCCCCATAAAATTGTTCGGTATCTGGGCATCCCCTTCTCTATTGAGCCATCACTTAAAGATGTGTGGTTCTGGGTGAAGGACAAGATTACTAAAAAATTAGATAAATGGTATAACAAATCCCTATCATTAGCTGGTAAGGTTCAGGTTTGTCAAAAGATTCTTTCATCATATAATATCTACTACTCATCTACCTGGATGTTGAATAATTATTAAATTCTGGAGGTACATAAGACCATTAGAAACTTTCTTTGGTCCGATGGTAAAGGTAATAAGAAGTTTCATGTTGTTAAATGGGATTGGTGTCACATTGACAAGCACCTTGGGGGGCTGAGATTAAAAGATCTCAAGACTGAGGGGATCGCCCTGGCTGCCAAATGGATCTTTCACTCTTTAGATGGATATGAACCATGAAAAGTTCTTATTAGATGTAATATTGAAGGTGGTCTCCCTCAGAGGGCTAAATCCTTGAAAAATCTCTCATTTAGTGACCTGCTTACTGGAGTCTTTCTTGTCATTGTTCAGGGATCTGTTATTTTTAAAACTATTTGGAAGGCCTAGGAGTCTATTAAATTTTTTATATCTAATAAGACCTTCCATGATAATAACCATTTGTATGGTAAAAGGTCGATTTGGTAGAATCTCCACCTCTTAGGTAAACCCCTTAAATTGTCCCAAGGTTGCTTTGCTAGAATATAGAATAATATGGGTATCTCTCAACTTATAGACCTCTTTGAGAAAGATTGTCTTATTGGTTGGGAAGAGCTCAAAAACATATTCAACATACCTATGTCCCAAAAGAAAACATACAATATGATTGTCAAAGCTTGTAAGGATCTCCCTTCTACCTATCATGTTGATTCTCACAGATTTCTGGATATCAAATGGCCTGAGAGTACTATTGTCTCTAAAATTAAATCCAAGAACATATATTGTATCTTGAGTGACAGAACTGACATTATTAAGCATGTCAATAAATTCTGGTATACTAATTTGGAGGTTAACTGTTGGAAGAAACTCTTTAATAATTTGTGGAAATCTCCTATTGACCCTAAAATCAGATGTTTCAAATGGCTTATGTTTCTCAACAGACTTCCATTAAGCAAAGACCCCTCTTATACAGAACTTTGTAGCCTATGCAAGCTCCCTGACTCTTGTGGACATATTCTTATTTTATTGTAAATTTGCTAAATAAATTTGGTGTATGTTTGGTATCACTTATCCTAAATATCTTAATATATTTGAAATTATTAATGGGCATATTCATGGTTTAAATAAAGATACTAATCTAATATGGAGCATTTTGTCTTCTAACATTCTTTGGAAGATTTGGAAATGCATAAATGAAGAGAGGTATCAGGACCCTCCTAGAACCCTTACTGAGTCTTTTCAAAAACTCATATACTTTAAAATTTCTTTGCAAGTCTGTATCAGCATGCTGATTGAAAGGGAAAAGCTTAAAAGGTTCCTCCAAATGGGATACTCTACCATGTTTGTGTTTGAAATGAAAGATGTGTATGAATGGCGAAGGCATATGGATAACATGGCCATCTTCGAGAAGACCGTGAAGAGACTCCATAAAGAGATTAGAAAGAACAAGAATGCCATTGATGACCAGATATACATGCTCACCCAAATCCAGGCAAACAAAAGCATTGTCTGGATGAAAGGCCCTATGGGGTGGACTTCCTGGGTGGAAACCCATGATGATATTCTGCACTAGTTCCTTAGTTTTACTATGTATTTAATCCTCTGATACTTTGACTTGATCCGTGTGAGGCTCTGCCTCTAGTTTTTGTATACTTCGATGTATTTTTTGATACCCTTATAGTTAATATAAAAATTTAAAAAAATTATTTACAATTAGATTTTAAACAAGCATGCATTTATTTTATTACCTAAAAACATTAAAGAGATATTGTTTTGAAAAAACATTTAAAAAATAAACCACTTATATGTTAGAAATATTACTTAACTATAGAATTTTAAATTGTTTAAGTCCTAAAATGAAACACCGTGGTACTTGATTGGCCCACAATCAAATGACTAGGCACCTGTAAACAAAGTGATTTAGCTATGATACGAAAGCTTACAAAATAAAGAATGGCACATAACAATCAACAAATGTTACTTTGGATTTGTTCCAGCAATGTTACTTTCATCACAATTACCATTCATGGCCATTTTATTCACCCCCTTTGGCACATGCCCAACTACCAACATCACCTCTAACTGTAGATGAAACTCCCATAGACATATACATAGACTTACAAGATTATTAGTTTTGGGGGGTTAGACATATCCTATGTATACATGCCTATTGGGTTTCATATGCATGTAGAGGGGATGCTGATAATCTGGTAAGATATACAAAACCAAGCTAACTGATAAATCCTCATCTCAAAAAAATTAGAGCTCAAATGGCTGTCATCTGGGTTGAAATTGAGTAATAAGAGCAAGCTGAGGTCGGTTTCTCTGGTAATGCAAGACCATGAGATGGGCAGTTGAAGAACAACTAGAAATTTCATCATCTTCGTTCTTGAAGGAGGGCAACCAAATGACATCCCTTACGTATTGCAATGTCAGCGAAGGCAACAAATGCTCTCCCTTGCACATGATCTCAACCTGCATCATTTATCACACGCCATATTAGACTCTTCTTTCCAATAAACAACTCTAAGACTTTAAAATTAACAAGAATACTTAATTCATCACGTTAAGCACGTCCATCAAGCCCATCAATTGTGTGTTGAATTCTTAAGATAACTGACAACAAATTGCGGGATTCCTGATGTGAAAAGAGTTTGAATAATAATGAGAACCCGGAATCCACGCATGGTGTGAATGGCAAGAAATAACAGTCATGCACGTCGTTGCCATAATTGTATTATTACATTTGTTATGCGGTCACAATCTCTTAACAATTAAGAGACGCCCATGTCCAACGCATAACCTACACTGTTCATCATTTCCTTGCTGTTTTCTAGTTTTACACCACACCCAGTTGACCATTAACCTCCTATGTTTCTTCCTTAGGGAGAAGATGAAGGAATATTAGTGGATTGTACAAGAAAATAGAAAACTCACTGCCAAGTGTTTATAACAGATTTGTCGGTTGAGAAATGTATTGCAGGGGTATTTATGGTGTGAACGAAGACTCAAATACTTCATTTTTTTCTTTATATTTATCGTACCCAGATATTCGTTGTACTGTTCTTCATATCTCTATCATGGCGACCTTGGCTACATCTTATGATTCTCAACGTAACGTTGACGTAACAAAGCTATACGTTGATTTAGAGATTCTGCGTAATTTTTAATGGTATTTTGTAATTATCAAACACCTAGCGTCCTGAAAATATGCGACGAGAGACATAATTCCAAACACGATAAGTTGCTATCACATCTAGCAATAATTTTCAATCAGCAACTTGTATGAACGTGAGTATCCATTGAGTGAAAGAGATGGCTTAATATATTATTCTCATAGCTTTTATTCTAATCATACTGACAATTGTTTATTTGATAGGAAACTGTAGCATATAGATGATTGACATTTTTTAAAACAACCACACGTAAAGTGCTATGGAAATGGAAAATGGTGTTGTAAAAGGTATAGCTGGGAAATCAACCTCAGAGCAAAACAGCAACTATTAGATCAAATGTATTGTTTTTTTTTTTTTTTTTTTAAGATGCCACTTTTACAGTTCATAATGTTAGTTTTTTATTTCTGGCTTAAATTTCGTGTAATATTTTTTATCATCAATATTTCAGATTATATTGTGTCAACGTTTTCCATCATATTTTATAATAGAATTCTTTTTGTTGCCTCTACATTCTTATAATAGATTATAGAGGATTATTACCAAATATGATGTGAAATACATTGAAAAAAAAATCCTTACAGTAAAATTTAGAATAATATTATGAACTGTAGAAATTTAATAGGTATAAGTCCAAATAATTATTATTGATATAGTTTCTCACAAGTTTGACAAATAAAATTACAAAGAAGAACATGGGAACTTTATATATAAACTGATATGCTGCAATTGACTTTTGAACTTGTATAGAGGATTAGAATAGTAGATGTGTTATTTAGGTATCTTATCTTTGAAACTTTATAGATGATTCTTCTGAATGGTTAAGTCCTACGTTATACCTGCCTCTTGCCGCTAAATATCTTCTTAAATTTCCCTATCGTATCAACAGAGAGAAATCACTCACCATGTGTTTCATGCTGGCTACTTAAGATTCAACCACATGTTATCTTTAACAACTCATTGCGTACTACAAATATCAAAGCTATTAAAGAATTTGTAGGGCTCACCCATTGAATCTGATAGTGGACGGCAGTATCTTTCTTTTTTTTAAACCCCACAAACCGCATTATCCATTGTTTTTTCCCCTAACGAAGCACTTTTAAGATTAGTTCGAATGACAATTTATGACTTTAAGTTTTCTATGTCTCCACTGCATAGAACTCACTAGTTTTTTAATAATTTAAAATAGGAAATAGAATGTTTATGGACATTGTTGTCTCCAATAATTGAAACAATTACAAATCTGAAATATTTTTGTTCACACACATTGTATGGTCTCAGAAAAATCAAGCTCGGTACCAATTTACGCTTAGGGCCCTTGTCCTACAAGCTTTATTACTTTCATACTGTTCCTTAAGCACATTAAACAGGTCAAGAGATTGCATCCTTTACAATTGAATGAAAGTTTGTCCTCAAATTTCAAAGAGAAAAAAGACCCATAAACTATATATTACAACGTAACACATTAATTAATGTCTCTATCTATTAACTATTATTAAAGACAATGTCAATAAACCAGCTTTTATTTTAGTGTACAGATTTGGGTAATATATTTGGCGAGAGCTTTTTTCCTTCGCCTAAGAGACTTCAATTGTCACATCTATTTAGCCTCTTATCGTCAACGTCTTACCTAAAACTGTTGGGAAATTGACCCAGCAGCTTCTGAGATAGATAATAATTCAAACATAATACTAAGCGAGGAAGACGGATAAACATGATAGAGGGAACGTGCTTACAAACCATTGCCTTGGAGTATTATGTAGTTATAATGAAGCTGAAAGATTAAGATTGTATTTATAGTACACTGTATGAACAAGTATTCTTTTTCATTTTCAATACTAAATGTGCACTATATTAATTATAGAATGAAGATAAAGGCAGACAGGATCCCAAAGAAAATATTATTTTTGTGAGGTTAAGAACGTGGTTGATACCTTGAAACGTAATATGCCCTCAAAATTAGACGGAATCTTGTGTTTTAATTCGTAGAAATTAGAAATATAGTAAGAAAATTAAGTACATTATTGGGGAGCATCATTTTTATTCATCTATCAATTAAATTGATGTTATTTTTATTTCACATGTTCCATGTAATATATTAAATTTATTCATCCATCAATTAAATTGATGTTATTTTTCATTCACATGTTCCATGTACTATATTAAATTTGATAGGTTTTATTAGTCAATGATAATTATCATATCATTTATATTGAAAAGTAGTAAATAGTTGTTCTATTTTTTATAGTTGAAATTTATTTAATCATTAAATTCATAATATTTAAAAAAGTATGTATTATAAATAAAATATTGACAAATTCTTTTTATTGAGCCAAAAATTTATTATTGATGTACATTTGATACATTAAGTATTAAAATTCAGCATTCTCATAATACTGACACAACCACTTGATACATGTTAGTGTATTACTAAGTTCAAGCCTTGTCATCTACTACTCAAGTCATTTTTGTATAGCATGAAGGTGCTAGATCTATATGCATTATAAAGAAAAACATTTATCTTTCTATTTAGATATTTTTTCTCGGATATTAATATTACCCATGGCTATACATTTTATATTAGCATGATAATACATAATTGATGTGTTACCTAGAGAAATCCAAAGAAATAGGCATGAAGTTAGCAACTACGAAAAGATTTATAATAGCCTCCATGTTTAGAGGGGACTCAACATCGAGATCCTAAGGGGGTGAAATGAAAACCTATCTATAGAACATGGCTCTTAAAAATTGCATTCTATAACATACTTCCACCTTGAGATGGTTGTCTCACTAACTTGTGCTTAGTGTAGCAATATTTTATCAGTAAATGGACAGCCTAAAATAATAATGATAATAGAAATACAAATTCCCATATTCCAACCAGGGAAGCCAAAATCTATCTTCAACATTCCTAGAGACAAGTACACATATTTTGAGAGAAAGTATGGGTCTTTAAAGAAATAGACATAAAATATTGGGAGAGTTTTTAATAGACTCCAAGGAAGAATCTATCTAAAAGTATAAATGAAGTAAGAAATCCTTGAGGGTATTTTTCATAGAGTTGAAAGTTTGACAGTAAGAATGAATTCATTGACATTTTTAGACTCAAATACAAAAATGGAGAAGTTGTGTGCATAAAGATAAATTTCTAAATTTATTTCTAGATGTCATTTCCAACAACCAGACACCAATCATGAAGTTCAAGGATGCTAGGCCAAAGATGAGCGAACCTACATATTACTCCAAAATAAAAATAATGTGCCTCCTCTTCCAAACCTTCCTTATTAAAAACCACCTAAATGGTTATTCCCTAGCATTTCAATATGAGAAACTTCCACTACCCAACCTTGAAGCCCTCAACTCACAAATCTATTAACAAGATATCAACCTAAAGAGGATCAAAATCCTCCAACTTAGAAACTATATTGACAAAGATATTGAAATGCAAAAAAAAAGAAATTTTCTTTATAATTGTAGGCTAGCCACAAAAAATTTCGTTTAAAATCCCCCCATAAGAAATCTCACCAACATAATGAAGCACTAAAATAATAAAAGTTTATCTCACAAATTTAGTAGCTTGGCATAAAGAGAAAAGGTGCCAAGGGGGTGGTTCTCTTCACATATGTATCACCAAAATAAATCGTGGCCACTAAAATTTCTTGATAAAATTCTTTAAAACAAAAAGACTGCTCTTTGTTGTTGAACTAAATTCATAAGCTTGGTTGTTGCAAAGAATATAATACAAAGAAGAAAATAAATAAATAATTTATAATATTAATAAAAATATCAACTTCGAAGACAATTAAAACCACATTAAGATTCAAATTGACAGTAGAAAGGCAAAAAAAATAAAAATAAAAATGAAAGAAACTATGGGAAGAAGTCAAAATATACACCATAACACTATTCACCTAAGAAAATTAATTAAAGATTGTAACAAAATTCTATTTTTATTTTAAAAAGTTGTTTTGAAAAATTATAACTAAGAAATCAATACACTAACTCCTAGTACTTTAGATCTTCTATTGTGTGTGTATTTTAAAATTTCACAAATTAATGATAACTCATGTATCATTCCAAAAGGATGATATAAAGACTTTTGTAATAACTAAACATTACATATCTAATAGATTATTTAGATAATTTTCTTGTATGCTAATAACTAATTAAAGAGAACTTAAAAATAGATTAAAAAAATTAGTAATTATATTTATTAATTTTTATAGACAAGAAAATTCTTTTCAATATGTTGAAATTGGTATCAACTAGAAAGAAAAAATGATTTTTTTAAAAAAATTAAGATTTTTGTGGGAAAAAATTACATAGCTAACATGGAGAGTGTTAGGATTAGAAGACAAAAATTTAACAGTTACATGCAAATATAACCAATAATGCAAAGCAATAAAACACACATATTTAGAAAAAGAAGACACAAATTTAATGTGGTTCACCCAATCCTGGGCTACGTCCACCAAACAGAGAGTCCAATATTATTATTCAATAATTTCAACTAATTACAACCAGCGATTCCTTGCATCTCAATACCATTGCAAATCCTACAATACTTCTTCACCTCTAACAAGCCATAACCCTGACACTATTTTTCTTATAGAAAAACCCTAACCCTAAAACTTGCTTGATGAGTCAACCTGGGGAAATGGTTGATGAGTCAACCCAATAAATGGTTGACGAGTCAACCTAGGGAAATGGTTGACGAGTCAACCCCAAAATGCTTGATGAGTTAACCCCACAAATTGCATAAAAGTGTATAGTACTTTCCTGACCAGTAACCACAAACCAACAGAGAGAACTTGGCATCTCATTTATTTGCCAATTCATATGGTTTAATGTAATTATTAATGACGAGTTTGACATCTTGTTTAAATCATTTTGAAGGTTAACAACTTATTATTTACCACTTTTACTATACAACTAAATATATTATTTAACATTTATTAATCTTCTTTTAAGTCATTTATTTTATTGTTTTTTACATGTTAAAAAGGTTAAAATATTTTTAAAATTTAAATAAAATATTAAGTTATTTTAGAAAATTTAATGTATATTATTTTAAATATTTGGGAGAATTTTTTTATAATAATTTACTTAATATTTAAAATTTTAAACTTGGTCTAAATTCAACTTTGTTCATTTAAATTTAAATTTCTACTGGTAGGAGAAGATCAAGTCCCCAAATATATATTAGAAAGTAAAAATATCTTAAAAATTTTCAAGTTGTTAGATTGACCCCTTTTTGAAGAACTTATAGATGAGTTTATTAAATTACATTGATAATGTTATTTAATTCTTGTTGTATGATTGGAAATTGTCATAGCGCAACTCTATAGATATCATATACATTATTATGAGCTAAACCTTGTAGTTATTTGTATATTTGAAGGGTAAATTGCATATATCATATACAAATTTGAAGAGTATAAATTACATATATCAAAAATTCAAATATAATTATTTTTTACTGAAAAAGATTTGTGGGATATTGTAAGTGGGCATGTTAGAAAATCACAAGGTGAAGATGAAGCAACAAAATGGATGGCTAAAGACCATAGGGTCACATCATTAATTGGTCTTGGTTTATTGGATGCATATTTTCATTGCAAATTGATCTATCGAAGATATCGAAAGAAATCTGGGATGGGCTTATTTGGTTCACAAGATTCTAGTGCCAAAACGTCCATAAAGAAGAAATTATTCGGGTTGAAGATGAAAGAGGGAAACAATATTGTTCAACATATAACCACATTTCATTCTCTCCTTAATCAACTTATAGGTGTAAACTCTAAATTCAATGATGATGATGCCAACGCAATCTTACTAAGTAGTATGCCTTCAAGGTTTGATCATATTGTTTTTACATTGAACAAAATGAATCCTAGCTTGGAAAATTTCCTCTCTAATTAATGAAGGAAATAGAGATAATAAGGGTCATTTAATTGTTGTGTAAAGTGTTTTGGTTTCTAGGAAAAATTATAACATTTCAACAAGAAAAGTATTTAAATGTTATAATTGTTAGAAAATTGGGCATGTATAAATGAATTACATTCAACAAGCCAAAGATCTCATTGATGGAAAGTTGAAGAATACAACTTTCACTGCAACTTAAGGTGAAACACACTTTTGTGGTTTTTCAGTACATATAAATGATTCATTTGACGATGACAAAGCACCTCAAAGTGCAAGAATTGATGAACGATTTGTGATTTAATTGAAAGAATTGATCAAACTCAATTCTACACAACCCAAGAAACTTTGTTTGCCAATAACCTGTCACAAGAGAAGAAAAGATAGAGATAGAAGAATGTTGCTCTCAAAAATGTGAGAAAAATGCATAAGAGAATAAAGAAAAAGTACAAGACTCAACCTTATAAAGGTGAGAAAGAAACCCTAAAGGAAAGAACTAGGTTGCACATTATTAATTAATAATTAATTAATAATGCACCTAAGAGACACTTAAGCAACTAGAGTAAAAGGAAATAATACTCTAACACCCCCCCTTAAGCTGAACACAGGGAGAAAGCTGACCTAGCAAAAAACTATGAAAGCAAGAAATGGGTCCCGGCAACAAGGCTTGATCAGGTACCCAGTACAAGGAAATCTCTATAAACCAGAGACAAAGGAGAAAACCCAGTGGGAAAAACTCCTCTCCAAAAAGAGATATAAAAGCAAGCAAAGACAGAAGGAGTGACTTCAAGAGACTCTCTCAAAGCCAGTAATACAATGCGTGTTGCCAACCCCCCCGAGAGAGAGGGTCGAGGCTCCAAAGCCCCCCCAGAATGAAGGAACCCCGGGAGCAATGAACAAATCACTGTGACTCCAATGCAGAGGAGTGAAAGTCAGTGGGTGCTGAAGAGG
>MU228128.1:757585-816797 GCA_018584345.1 Thuja plicata | reverse complement strand
CTGATACCATGAAAGAATTGATCAAACTCAATTCTACACAACCCAAGAAACTCTGTTTGCCAATAACCTGTCACAAGAGAAGAAAAGATAGAGACAGAAGAATATTGCTCTCAAAAATGTGAGAAAAATGCATAAGAGAATAAAGAAAAAGTACAAGACTCAACCTTATAAAGGTGAGAAAGAAACCCTAAAGGAAAGAACTAGGTTGCACATTATTAATTAATAATGCACCTAAGAGACACTTAAGCAACTAGAGCAAAAGGAAATAATACTCTAACATTAATGAATACAAAAGATAATTACAAGAGGTTGGAGGTAATGAAGGAAGGAGGATTTTAATCATCTTGACCTAGGTTCTCACACAAATATGATTCATTGCATGAGAAGCATCCTATTTTTGTTCTTGAAGAAAAGAAGGAGCTTGGCATATTTATCCTTAAGAAAAGAGGGGGCTTAACATATTTGTGTCCTTGAAGAAAAGAGGGGACTTAGCATCATAGTTGTCCTTCAAGGAGCAAGGGGGGAAAGATTTGGTTGATGATTTATCAAGAACTTGATGAGGAATTCATCGCACTTGGAACAAGTGTAGACTTTCAGAGGAAAGGTTATCTTAGGTGCAGACATTGATTGGTGATTTGTGTAGTAGAAGAGGGATTGTATACACAACACTTGAGGAGGTGTTAGACACACTTGGAGGAGATGTGGACTTTTGAAGGAAAGGAATCTCATGTGTAGCACTAGAGGAGGCATTAGACACACTCAAACGAGATGTGTAATTTAAGAGAAAATGTGTCTTATTTTATATGAAAGGTGGCAACACTGGTGTTGTGTAGATGGTTTTGGGTTCTACGGTCAAGTTATATACTGTGCAGTCAGTTTGGTTTTTCTTGAGTGAGCGAGGACGATTGGTGAAGATGCTTCACAAAATTCCATAGAAGGGTTGGGTTCAAAACCCTTTCAATATTCCACTTTTGTTCGAATTATTGTAATAAGAGGGGGGGAATGTTGATGTTTTACAATGTTTTAGTTGGTGCAGATTTGAAACAATTATGAAACTATAAGTTGAATAGACCTTTCGTAGTACCTATTTGAAGGCACCTTGTTTGAATTAATAAAATGGATCAATAAAGAATGTTATATCAAGAAAAACTTTGTTTTCTACCCTTCTCATATTCATCTATTATAATGTGGTTAATACATGAGCTAAGCCTCTAGTAAACTACGATGTATATACTGTTCATATTAATGTTGTCACAAAGCTTTGTGTGAAGGATTTTAATCCACAAGTGTAACATGTGTGAGATGTCTCATCCAATGACCATTTTTTCCTTTCATTACTTATGATTTTGGGGAGTTTATTTTTCATACCTTTTCCCATTAGTCACTTAGTCGTACCCACTCTTTTTAAATCATTTACAATCTTTTGATCCCTTATGTCATCAATGTCAACATTTACAAGATGATCAATTGATAGGTCGATCTCTCAAAGTTATAACATCTTCCAATTCAAATTTAACTATACTAGTTGTCATATGCTTCTAATCTTACAACTCTAGAATATGTTTTTCTACATCTTCACAATTATTTGTAGGTTCAGTTCTAGAATCATATTCGCATGCCTTCACAATTATTTGTCAGTCATGTTCTAATATGGTTTTCCTTGCTTCTCTTGGGATTTTCATATAGATAGCTATGGTTGTATTTAAATAGTTTTCCTTATTTTCTACAATATTTCCATTATTATTCATAACATATAGCTAGCTCTCAATCTCACAAACTTGGCTATAAAAACTTCATCAAAATTTGTATTTAAATATCCCTATGAAAAAATGAAACTAGATAACATCCTATCTTATATACTTCATTAATTCAACTCTCATAACATATCGAACAATTTCTTTCTAATATGTTATAATCATCAATATCATATACTTATACGCATGATATTAATATTTTGATAAATTAAATAATTTTTCTATATCCAATACATAATATTTTATCTATTGTTGAAAAATGGCAGATCCACCCATTGTTTATAAAATTGAATCATTTTAATTTAATAAAATAACTTAAGAGATTTTAGTATATGTGGATGCATAGTTGAAGTGGTATATTAATGTGTAATATTTTTGTACATACATATTTTAGTTAAAAAGGTTGTAAAGGACTATAATAAAAAAAAATTATAAGGGAGAAAATCTTAAATAACTATGATATGACATAAGTAATAAGAGAAATGGTACTTAGTATTATAATCCATATTTTATTAATTTTAGAACATACAACTAGCCCAGGACACTTGTAAGAATTTGAATCCACTTTGCAATGAAGTTTTAGCATTATAAAAATGCCAAAAAATATCGATAAAACTAGGTACCCATTTTGCATCAAGATCCCAAGGAAAAAATAGTTGCTTCTTTTCATTTGGGATCTCGACCAAAATAAATACCCATTATTTGAAAATTGGGTACCCATTTTTAAATAATAAATAGTTTTAAGATATGGGTGCTCATTTTCAAATAACAGGTACCTGTTATTTAAGAAATTAGTATCTAAACATATGTACAAAATGAGCAAGTATTTCTCTAAAAAAAATTATTTTTTTACAAAATAGGTACGTATTTTTTAAATAACATGTACACATTTGTTAAATAGCGGGGACTCATTTTAGAAATGAGTATGTGAACTTTGTTTTAGAAATGAATAGCCCTTGTGTAAATATCTTTGTCATCCTTGGCACCTTTTTTCTTAGTGCTGGATCTTGTCTTTTTTCTGGCCCCAGAGTGTCATCCACACCATCCTTATCAGCATCAATTTCCAGAGTGCTCCTCTCCTGCTCCACCTTGCTAATCAGAATTTTGTAGCTCTATTCTCCCATCTTCTTCAAGATGTCCTCCACTTTGGCCAATTTAGTCTCCATAGCCACCATTTTTTGATCCATATTTCTATACATCTTTGTTATGTAATAACTTTTATTATATTTATAACTTATGGTTTTTGCATGTTATTTGAATAATAGAGTTGGGCCTTTTGTCATTTTGAGTATTTTCTATTTTTTTTTGTATAGGACTATAGTACGTCATGTATACAGTCACATGCCACACTAGCATTCTTGGCTACGACACTTATATTTCTACATAAAACTCACTATCATCCACACTTTCCACTTATATAATCAAAATATTGATAATCAAATACTTTCACTAGTTCATCTAGTTTAGAGTTATCTGAATGTATGTTGTTAAACTGGCTCTCAAAGGAACATAGTTTCCTTTTTGTAGGGTTAGATGTACACCATTACAGTTTGAAAGTTCATTTAAAGATAAAATAATTATAAAATATGGATAGAAGGATTCATATACTTAGGTGAAGATGGGAAGCCTAAGTTATGATTGTAATATGCAACTTATCTATCGATATCATTTAAATTGTTCATGATCATATTTTAGAGGTATAGAAGACCTTAGGTTTAACTGATGAGCTAAGAATTAAGTTGATATATTTGAAAGATGATATGAAAACAAAACATGGTATCATAGGTTGTCTATGGCCATCTTAAATTATCTTAATGAATATTAAGTTTAGATTTGGCATTATCCCATTAGATCTTAGATCATTTATGAATGGTTTAAAAGTATCACATAGAGGAAGACCTACATTATTTTTTGGTTACATTTTATTTATTAAAAAAAATTCAAAACTTTATATTAAATATGATGATTTTGTGATTGTTTCAATTGCAAAATGCGATATAATGATTTTGTGTACACTACACTTTTATCGTCATCTCATTATCACTCGATGATATTGTTCCCCTTTAAATAATTTTTAAAAGGAAGTCATGGATACCTTTTTATTAAGAGGGTTAGTAGGTGAGCACATGGCTTTATTTTTTAGTTCCATGAATTTTTCCTATATGATTTTATTTCTCTTTGGTATTAATCATGTTTCTTAAGAAAAAATGTTTAGTGCATATTGGACAAAAATCACCTCTCTTAACACCTTATAATAAATGATCTTGACAAGTTTTTTTAGATTATGAATCATCGTTATTATACAATTTGTACGTAATCATATATAGTGGACACTTGTTCTTAAGTTTGGACCTACTTATCCACTTGACTATACAGTCCATGCCTATGAAAACAATTAAGAATAGTTATATTCTATATAGAAATTCATGTAATAAGGAATCTTGGATTTATTTGTGGTATGTATGGATTTCCTTTTCACAATAAAACTTGAACTAATTCAATTCAATTCTCCTATATATACATTATGGTCTAGTTGATATGTTTTATACACTTTGAGGTTGTCATGGATATAAATTATTAATTTATAGATTGCTATTTTCTTCAAATAATAAAGGAGAGAAATAGGGAATAAAACATATATTATTTTCTAATAGTAGGCCCCAAGGCTCTTTTCTAGAATATTTTTTGTTTGAAACATCATTTGATCCTAGTCAAAATTGTATGGGATTGTTCAAAGTAAGAGTATTGATAGAAAATTTGCCTTAATGGTATAAATATTATTGTTCTTATGGACTAGAAATAATATATTTAGGACTCTAAAAATCAATTGGTTATGAAAATATATAGATTCTCTCTATTATATACTAGTGACAAGGAAACAATATAATTAGTAGCCAATAAAAAGAACCATGTATCGATTCTTGTACATTTAATTGTTACAAATGATCTTGATACATGTATGATGTGTAGCTTGGTTTATAATGACTTCGAAGTAAAATATTAAAAAAACAATAGATAAAAAAATAATCAAGAATTTCTTTACTTCCCTTCAATGGTATTGTTTAAGGAGCGATGTTAGTTACCCACTTCACTCATAAAGGACAAGGGGTGGGAATAATATCTCAATTTTTTTTTATTTGGCACAATGGTTGGTCCTTGTTTTCTATAGAGGTAAGGAGAAGTATCTTGATTCATATAAATACATATATAGAAATATCTTCATGCTTCTCATATGTGTCGAATTAAATTCAATATGGATTTTCTAGAATGTCTCAAATTATATAATTGTTCAAACATTCTACTTAGTAATTTATCAAAGATAATTTATACCTACACAATAGACATAAGAAATGAAGAAGGGGTTAGAAGGGATTCTTAATCTATTCATTAATGTCATAACTATAAGGAAAAAAACTAATAAATTAAGTGGTTCTTCGTGTCATCAAAATGTGACCATATGAAGTAAGAGTCAACTTATTCAAAGAAGTTATTTTCAATGAAATATCATAAGATCATATAAATTAATAAATTAAATAGATTTTCTAATGTTTATTTTACTGTATATTTAACTTCTTTTTAATACTAAGTATAGGTCTTTGACCTTTTGCCTAAAAAAAATTAAATTAAATAGATTTTTTTCATAAAAATGTGACTATATCTTGTTTTTTCTTTCACATTTAACAAGAATAAAATCTTAGCGAGATTTTATTGCACCAAAAATCTTCACTAGTTTTGCCATCATAAATCAATACGAATTAGAATTGAAAATTTGTACATAGTTTTTACATTAAATATCAAATTGAGATAATTATTTAGAATTTAACTATATAGTTGTTGAGTCACATTTGTTGACCCATATTTTTGTTGACAATTTATATTTCATTATTAATTTGATAGTTATGATTAGAAGCAATAGCAGTTATGCAGTTAGCAAAACTGCAATCTGAAACAACATTCTACTTCTTTTTATGTATATCATCTTTCGAAAAGAATATGAATGAAATATTTACATTGCTCCTTCATTTGGTATCAAAGTAGTCATAGGAAGAAGGCTCTTGAGATAGGGCATAAGTGTGATGAGAAATGGCTTGATTTATTGCAAGAGGCATGTACTCAAATTTGTAGATTCTTCCAAGTGTTTGTTGAGGTTGAAAGGGTTTGAAGAGAATAATATTAGAGTCGTTCTTGTACTTGGAATTCGCTAGTAAGAGACATGAAGAGTGAGAAATTGTTGCCTACGGTGGAGAAAAAATAACTCTCTATGTTGTACTGTGGTGTGGATTTCTGACTGCCTCTGTAAGACGTGGATATTTTAATGCCTTGGTAAGAGGGCAATGTACGCAGAATTTGGAGACTCCTTTGGGAAACAAGCAGCCGCAGTTTTTATTGAATAAAGTTCATTAGGCCAACAAAATTAGAAGGCGATAACATTGGTGATGTGCAAGTAATAATTTCTTATTAAACAATCTGTTTGTCTTCTTTTAAGGTGGATTTTGGTTGGCATGGGCACATAAAGATCTTGAATTTTGAGCAAATAGTAACAAAAGTAGGAGATTGATTCTATCATCCAAAGTTGACGGCCCTTTTTTGAAGGGTGGTAAGCCTTCTCAAACTACATAAAGTGCTCCATTTTCTTTGACTGCTTTAGAAATTGGTTGTTTTATTAAGAAAATTTTGTATTGTTTTTGTCCAATATTTTGCATAAATGACCGATGATTATTATCATCCATACGCCGTGAACATCCACAATGAGGACCCTTGTAGATGTGAAGTGAAAAGGACGCGGGGAACCATTTGTTATATAAGAAGTAAATTTGATATGTTATGATGCTTTGCACATTTTTGTCGAACATTTTAGCAAGTTCAATTCGGAATTCCATTTTGGGCCAATCTGATTTGTATTGAATCTTGTGCATGTTTGATTGAAGCCATTAGAAGAAGTTGAAATAGAAAGGCACTGCTAACTCTACTTAACTGAACTGACTTTGTTCTGAAATGACAAACATGTTCTAAAGGATACAACATATAGTTCTATGATGTAGAATAAAGCTGAAGATGTTCAGGCTTGTACAGGTTGTGTATAGAGTAACGGTGGCCTCGAATGTGAGCAGACCTTCAATTATCATTTGGATGCCGGTCTTGAGTGTGACCATGAACAAGATAGTTGGAACCCTTCGAATGACTCTGGTTTGTGCTTACGAAGTTGCCATATTTGTTCTAGTGTTTAATATATCAAAGGTAGATAAATATCACCTTTTGATATGTGGTACTAACCCTCGTATGATTAAGAGTGCATCAAATATTGAGGCAACACTTTTGATGCATCTTGGTGTAAAATAATGAGGTAACAAAAGATGACATATTTTCAATGGGCATAATACAGTTGATGGAATTTTCTATCAATTTTATTATGATTAGTGATTCTAATCGCACAGAGGGTTCAATTGGATTTTCAGGAAGGGCCACCGAAGAGTGTTATTGAGATGGTTGAGATACTAAGTACTATGCTTGCATTGACAATGAGGGTTTATCAGATGATGAAAAATTTATTAATGTCTCTTCTGGTGGCACTAATAATGGTATAAATCTTCATGTTTTGGAGGTTGGTGGCACTAGAGGATTGAAGAATTTCCATCATCTCAAGTCAGCTTCTCACTTTGGCAAGGTGTTCTACATGAGAAGTGTTTTTAGCATTTTTGGTTTATGTTTTCTAATTTTTTCTTTGTTGATGTTGATCAAATCAAGGAATGCATATATTGTGAAGATTATTTTTGGAGATATATTCAAGATTTGATGTTGAGCTTGATATGGATTGTTGTACAACAAGATTTAGAGTATCTGATCAATAATTATACCCATTCAGGGTCATTAGACAATGATAGAGTTCTATTGTAGTTCTTAGGGATTGTTGTTGAATAATTCAAGAGTCTATGATTTGAGAGTTGGGACTGAGATCTTAATAACATAGCTTGAAGCTACACCTTTCCAAGATGAAGAGACATCTTGATGGAGCCTCTCTTGGTTCAAGATTTCTTTCTTTGGGAGAAGATTTTCTCAAAATCCGTATTCATATGATGTAATCAATAATTTTTTTTGTGCTAAGCTTCGCAGGGTCCCTTGATACTTTTGCAAGAATAATGTTATAATGGGGGAATGTTGGAAATTTCTATTTCATTATTAATTTGGTAGTTATGGCTAGAAGCAATGGCAGTTATGCAATTAGCAAGACTGCATTCCAAAACTCCATTCTACTTTTTATATGAGTCATCTTAAATTAAAGAATATGAACAAAATATTTCTATTACTCCTTCAGTTTCATGAGCAGTGTCTCATATGAACCCATCTCTCATGAGCATGAATCATCAACTTGTGAACCCATCTCTCGTAGACATGAATGGTCAACTTTAGCAGTTTACATCAAGGTTACGTTCATAAAAGTGAAGCATTAGGACTTCACAAGAGGTCATCTATTCTAATACTACTCCAACTCAAGTATATTTAACTATAGAAC
Source organism: Thuja plicata (assembly GCA_018584345.1). Lineage (NCBI taxonomy): Eukaryota > Viridiplantae > Streptophyta > Pinopsida > Cupressales > Cupressaceae > Thuja > Thuja plicata. Next base: position 808,532 of record MU228128.1, on the reverse strand, counting down.
TTTTTTATTACGGAACAAATGGGTTTTGAAGGGACCCAAAACCTACTTTACAAAAGTAACAAAAGATAGGCATTAAACTAGGAATCCACAAAATAGAAAGATGCCCTGAATGATAAGAGACAAAGAACCGAAAACAACCAGATAGCAAAAACCTAGCTAAGGAACAACAAAAGACACAGAATAAGGAAAAGACCAAAAGACCTTAAGTAGGATTCTTCAAGGCCTCTGCAACTTCAGCCTCCAATTGGGTCATGTTGAGTGCAATCTTCTTCAGATCACGAATGTCTTGAGGGGGTTCATCAACCTTTCTTTTTAGATTTCATCTGGTTGTTTTTCTTAGAGTAGTCTCCTCTTTCTACCCTTTTTCCTTATCAAGAGCCAATCAACCACTAAATTATCTTGATGGATGTTCTCCAATTTGTTCACCATAGTGTTTACACTCTCATTTATCTTCTTGATCACTTTGTGACTTAGTTTGACAATGGAGAATGAATTTTCATTAATGCTTTTGAGTTTCTCCTCCAATTCATGGATTCTCCCTTCATAGTCCTACATTTTATCCATGGTATCCACCGTTTTATGTAGACAATCTGCCAAGGACTTCTTTTCAGCTTCATTCCAAAGTTCATTTCCTTTATATTATCCTATTTATATTGCTTTCACCCATTTCATGTCCTGTATCCTCAATACCCTTTTCCTATTTTCTATAGAATTTCTCATATTAAACTATAGAGTTTCCCACTATATCAAAACCTCTTTTCTTGCTACCTCAATGCACTTGATCTTGTGAGAAACTTCTTGGTTAAGTTTTCTTGTGTCAAAGTATTATTACAAGGATGAGTGACCTCCTACGATGTCTTAATACTTCACCCATATGAGCATCACTTAGAGAAATAGGTTCATGTGAATTGTTGCTTATAAAATATGAGTCAACAAGCATGGTGAAAACTATGCAATTGATTCGTAATAGAAAATCATAATGAGAAGATTTATTTGTCTTCTATACTAACACACACACACACACACACACACACATATATATATAATGATTATATCTATGAAAATTCAAACCCCATTTAATTAATAAGAATTAAATGATAGTGGTGTAAGCCATATTAGGCATCAAATATAATGTCTTCTATCATATTCTATTAGTAATCTTTTAGGTTGGCTTAAATCCTTTGTAAAATGACCTAATTGAGATGCACAAACTATGATTTTTCTAATTATTTGAGTGCTATCTTAGGAATCTAGGATGCTAGATAGTGCATCTGGGATGATATTCCACTTAAATCTATGCATATATTGCACTATAATAGGCATAGGAAAGAATTATTTTATTCTATTAAATTTAAATACACTCAGAAGGCCTAAAATTTGAATTCCAATAGACCTCTCTCTTTCCTCGATGATGAAATCATACAAAATTCTTGTCCATCAAGTTTTTTTATGACATAGATTAGTTTTCTACAAATCTAGGTAAAGATTTACAAACATGATAAGTGTATACGAATACATGAGGATAGAGTAAGAATGGGGACGTATGTTTATCATAAATATATGACCCTTTCATTTTACATTTTAGTAAAATATAAAACTAAGCCATAAAAGGTTTCCAAAGATAAACTTTGAATTCATCATATGCACTTGAGATGATGCGATTGAAGTAAATTTTGGTGGAAGCCTTATATATTCTATCCATAGCTGGAAAGAAACACTAAAATATTCAAGCATTATTCCATGCTCATTAATAGGCATGGCTAATTTAAGAAATATAAGAGCAACTAAGAATTGGCATTCAACAACTATGTTGAGGTTTACTTTTGAGGGAACTGTGGAATCGCAAACTAGTTGATACATGTATGATTATACTTCCTAAGTTAATGAATATTAATTTTATAGTGACTAATAGTACTAACACATGGGAGTATAATTGTACCACACAGTTATCATAGAATTTATGAGAGAAACAAATAAATAACATTGACTTTATATAATAAAATATATAAATCTTTAATATTTTTTAGGGACTGAAAATTTGAATAGTAGATCATATGAAGATATTATGTTGAATAATTTATATTATAAATATATTTTAAGAAGCTCCAATTTTTTATTTTCCTATATGAGAGGAATTGAGGTTTAGTCCAATGACCTACTATGACATCTCAACAATGTATAATAGACCAAAGACCACAAGATGCTCTAATTTTAACAAAAAATATCATTTAAAAAGGAAGAAATACATAATCACATGTAACGTTCTTTTAAAAAAAATTAATCATCAAATTTTAGCCTTCTCGTAACTTTCAATATTTAGTTTACCATATAATGCATTCACATAACTTTTGTTCCTATGAACTCAACAGTTTTGTTTTTGTGTATCGTAGAAGATTTCAACTCAACACCATATAGGTGCATACAACATGGACTTTACCATCAAACAAAGTGTGCTTTGGCATGAATTCAACATTGGTTATACCCACCTAATGAATTATACTATATGTTAGATTTTTGAAGCTTAGGTACCTTGGTTCCTTGTAGTTTTAGTTCTCTACATCTTATTTTGTTTCGGGTTTTAATCTTGTAGTATATATTTATTCAACCATTTTATTGATTTGCCTTAGATAAAGACTTCCATTATTTAGAAAACGTGTAATTTATGGTTCCTTATCCCCACTTCTACAAATAGTTCCTTATCCTTACTTTGGTGGGAACCGTGGAATCACAAACTAGTTGATACTGTTATGATGGTACTTCCTAAATTAATGAATACTAATTTTTTAGTGATTAAGAGTACTAACACATAGGAGTATAACTGTACCACATAATTATCATAGAATTTATGAGAGGAACGGGAAAATAACATGAACTTTATGTAATAGAATATGTAAATCTTTAATATTTTTGGGGGATTAAAGATATTAATAGTAGATCTTACAAAGATGATTTGCTCAATAATTTAGATTATAAACCCATTTTAAGAAGCTCCAATTATTTATTTTCTTGTTTGAGAGGAATCGAGGTTGAGCCCAATGACCTACTATGACATCTCAACAATGTAAAATAGACCAAACACCACAAGACGCTCTAATTTTAACTAAAATATCCAATTAAAAAGGAAAAAAAATATGTAACATTCTTTAAAAAAAAAAAAATTTTAATCATCAAACTTTAGCCCTCTCGTAACTTTCAAATTTTACTTTACAATATAATACATTCACATAACTCTTGTTCATCTGAACTCAACAATTTTTTTATTGTGTATCGTAGAAGATTTCAACTCAACACCATCTAGGTGCATATAACATGGATTTTATTATTAAAGTAAAGAAACCTTTGGCATGAACTCAACATTACTTTGATTAAAGGAAAATAGGTTTTGATGGGACTAGAAACCCAATACAAAAATATTATGAGGGGGATCTAGAACCCCAAAAGGAACATTTGTGAAAGATAAACTATTACATATCAACAAAAAACAATCAACAAAGACTCAACATCCTGAAGAAAAGACTAGTAGTAGTAGTAGTAGTAGTAGTAGTAGTAGTAGTAGTAGTAGTAGTAGTAGTAGTAGTAGTAGTAGTAGTAGTAGTAGTAGTAGTAGTAGTAGTAGTAGTGTTAGTGGTAGTGGTAGTGGTAGTAGTAGTCGTAGTAGTAGTGGTAGTAGTAGTGGTAGTGGTAGTGGTAGTAGTAGTAGTAGTAGTGGTAGTGGTAGTGGTAGTAGTAGTGGTAGTGGTAGTCGTAGTCGTAGTGGTAGTAGTAGTCGTAGTGGTCGTAGTAGTCGTAGTAGTAGTGGTAGTAGTAGTGGTAGTAGTAGTAGTAGTGGTAGTAGTAGTGGTAGTCGTGGTAGTCGTCATGGTAGTCGTGGTAGTCGTGGTATTCGTGGTGGTAGTGGTAGTCGTGGTGGTAGTCGTAGTAGTCATGGTGGTAGTCGTAGTAGTCGTGGTAGTCGTGGTGGTAGTCGTAGTATTAGTGGTAGTCGTAGTCGTAGTAGTAGTGGTAGTAGTGGTAGTAGTAGTGGTAGTCGTCGTAGTAGTAGTGGTAGTAGTCGTAGTAGTAGTGATAGTAGTAGTAGTAGTAGTAGTAGTAGTAGTAGTAGTAGTAGTAGTAGTAGTGATATGAGCTCTCTGAAAGTGATTGTGTTGGTTTTTGATTAGGGTGGGGGTTTTTGTCTTGTTCTCGGCTATAATGGCCCTAAGTAGGGATTCCAGTGTTGTTTCTTAGTGTTTATTATGTTGTTATGGGATCAAGGCCCTCTCCCTGCTAGCTTAGTAAAAAAGACACTAACATAACTAGACAACTACAATAATCAATTCAAACCAATAGAAAACCACTGGAAAGAAACAAAAACCTACAAATATATCCACATACAAAGCACAAGATGAGATTAAAAAAAATATGGGTGTAAGCCTAAAAATATATATATATCAGGGTTTTCATAGGGTCCCTTAGCCTTAAAGCTAGCCAACCATAGGGGTTTGGAAAGGCTCCCCCAACCTTCAGCAAAGAATCCTTACTCTTGAAGGAGCCTTCACTTGCATTGTTGCAGTACACCTCAATAGAAGACAACACCGTGCCTCTATAGGAACAACAAGAAAAGGGAAACCTAGGAACAAACACTTCTCCTTAGCCACACAAAATTTCATCTCTAAAGGAATTCCCTCACCTCAATAGGAAGCGTAGCCGAGACAAAAAAATACCAATAGAGTAGAAGGGTCTCGGAGAAACAAAAGAGAAGGAAAGGAAGCTAGCACATCAAAGCACAACCACTTAAAACACTTGCATCCCAACTCAAGAACTCTCGTCGCAAACAAAGGGCCACCACTAAATGCCTCTAGAGAAACTGGCAGAACACAAAACACCCTGTACAATGAGGGGAAGAGGAAGGCCATGAACACCATAACACATAACCACTGAAGATCATCACAACCTTTCATGTCCAACAACCCTACACTCGAGAGCCCCGTACTTGCCACAAGCCGAAAGAGCGGGAAAGAAGGGATCCAACAAAGTGAAAGGAAGGGAGAGGGGGTAAACACATCAAAGCCCATCCTCATAAAATGCTTAACCCCGGGCCCTTCCAACAACACCTCGACCAAAATCCCTCCAACCCAAACCAACATTGTTGATAACCACCTAATGAATTATACTATAGGTTATATTTTTGCAGCTAAGCTACCTTGGTTCCTTATCATTTTATTTGTCTACATGTTATTTTGTTTTAGGATAATCATTTAGAATATTTTTATTTAACCATTTTAGTGGTTCCTCTTAGATCAAGACTTCCATTATTTAGAAAACATGTGTAGATTTATCTCGAATCTATAAGAGATCAAATAAAGCACAATAACAAAATGAGCCCAAAGTCGACCACCCATGATTGAGATGCAAATTAGAGGTGTACAAATAGGTAGAGAGGAGGGAACTAACCTCCACAAAGTGAGGAAGAGTTGTCAAAAACAACATGACACAACTACAAGACTCTGGGAACCAACTAGACACCTCACTTAGAACAAGTCAAATAGTTGACACCTAACTAGGCTTAACAAAGCCATGTGGAAAATTAAAAGTACTAACAACATGTAATTTATGGTTCCTTATCCTCACTCTTCAAATAGTTGCTATTAAGTAGACATTTTGTCTAGATCTTCTACTATACTCCATGATCATGGTCACTTTCTCTTATTTTTAGAATGTTTATTGTGGTGTGAACATTAAGAAGAATGTAGATAACAAACTAGTGAAACAACTCAGCATTATGACATTGCTATCAAGATTCAATTATGTAGTTTTTGTTGGCATTGTAATTTCCTCCTAGATGTGTGAGAAGAACTCGAGTCTTTGTATAGTTTTGCATGAAGCTAAAAATCAACTAAATAATTTATTACACAAAACTAAAGTTATTCTCAGTTATGAAATTTCAGCATGCATTGCATGAGATTGTTGATAGTTTGTATTGCTATTTTTAGTAATCTAACTCTAGTTTGCATATTGTATTAAATTTGTTCAAGACCTTTATTTATTGAGGCTATCGTAGGGAATTATTTGGGATGCAGCTAAACTCCCTACAAAATGCACCATTGACCAAATTTCAAAAACCAGAAAATCTAACAGATTTTTGCAAAATTTTCAGCATCTGTTCTTCATGATCTGCATATTTTGTGGTCGAAAATCACCAAAAAAAAATTATTAAAAAAATCACTGTGTTTTCGCGAATTTGAAAAAATAAAAGTTTGACCCTTTTTTTTTGTCTATGATACGTTTTGTCTGGACCTTAGCCCGTGCCAATTATTTGTCTCTGATCTATATGATCAGCTGATATTTGATCTATAGATGAAGAACCTTTGTTTTTTTTTGAATGAATAAGAAGATTTATTTGCTGTTTGCAACAATTTTATATTTTAAATTTTGGTCAAATAGTATCAGAACTGCATTATTATTCATTTCTTCAATTTCTAAGTCAAACTCGATGACCTATATTTCATAAATAGTCACACAACTAATGAAACAGCTCACCACTGTTATGGGGAGGATTGAAGAAAATGTTGACGTGCATACAAGGGTTTCTCCTAAATAAGCTCTTGGACTCCTTTTATCTCGGGCTTGTTGGGGAGCGGTGAGAGGGCATGGAGTGAGACTGATCTCAGGTTCCATTGATTTCTGAGTCTCTCTGGATATTTCAATCCGAACCGCTGATACCCTCATCTTATGAAGTGAAAAAACACAGTTTAGCTCTTTTAAAATCGCTAATAAGTGCATTCCTGACGGTTTTTTCATAGCCCACCCCATAATGTAGAATACACAATGCATTCATTCAACATACAAATAACAAACCGTTTCCAAGTATCTGAACCTATAAAGCCCATCCATGAATCACTCCCGCAGTTTTCATTCGCGGCATTGTTTTTGCAACCCGCATTTGCGGGCGAAAAGGTGTTAACAGAAACTCGCCATTAACGTTTTCTGTTGGCCCGATCGCCTTGTCATTTCCTTTCTAGAAACACTTTAATCGTGCTCCGCGCTCCGTAATGTCGTTAACAATAAACATTTGTTTCTTGGGAAGTGTGACTAAGTAATCAATCAGAACAGCTTAATAAAATAATATATACTCGACATTCTTCACATTACTCTAAAAATAACAGAATCGAGGCATTCAGATTACGATTTCCTGTACATTTTTGCTCCTTTCCTGGCTTAAATCACAGGACAATGTAGCGTGTAGATTCATTCAGAGATCTTGGAGTGCATCTATACCGTCCCGTACAACAGTTATTTCAGGCTGTTTAGGGAATTTCATTGCGGATTTGTCATTCCCGTCTGTGAGAAAGGTACAGTAGCACTGATTACAAACACGAAGGGTAGCAATGAGCGCCTTCGATATTTGTAAAATCAAACGAAAATGCTAAACTTCTGTTAATCCCTTGGCTTCTGATGAAACATTCAATGCTAAGGACGGTTCAAAGTTTGCAGGCTTGATATGAATTTTGACGTTTTCTTCAAGTCAAGGCGCAAAACCTGGCTTAAGATAATCAGATGAACTCCAATGATTTGATTACATATTACAGTAAATCTACGCTTTTACTGTGTAATTACAATTGTTTCCAAATTAGGAGCCCCATATCGTCCTACTTGTGCTTCGAAAGGTGAGTGATTAACACTGTGATACGGAATTTAGCTAGAAAAATCCTACTTTTGAAGGGAAAGACGTCAGGGTAAAAGACAAAAATAGGTTTCTGATGAGTATGGATCTTGCTTACTTACAAATTAAGGAAGTACTGATACTTTACTCCACGGAATCAAGAACTGAGTTTTAAATCGAAATTTCCTGTAAAACTCTGTGTCGTTTCTACTTAAAGCTTGAAAAATAATTGTAACAGTGTAAATTGTATGCAGATAATAAATAAAGAAGTGAATGCAAGGACTGCAAAGGTTACAGTAATTAAAACGGAATGAGAGCGACGTTAATTTAGGTATTTACCTCTGATTCGCTATTCAATCCCAGCTTCTTCACCAGGTACTTTTTCAAGACGAGTATGGTCATCGTTCCGTCCCTGAACCACCACAAATGTTCTAACTCCGTCAGTTTCGACTTTCTTCCTCATTTTTTTTCCGAAACAGATGATGTTAGAGAAAAAGACGAAAATTTATATTCCAAAGGAAGGAAACTGAAAATCGTGCATTGTTGTTTTGGTTTATCTTACTTGATTCTCAAATAATTCTTTGGAATCTGCGGCAGCATACGATCTCCGTTTCTGTCATTCCATGTGCTTTGTATCAGTAAATAGTAAGAAGCATCTGTCTACACCAGATCTGGCAATATAATAAACCCTACAATTTACTGTAAATCGAGACTTTGCGTTAAAATTTGCAGAAAATTAGAGGAGATTAATGAAAGATTTGAACATCTTACTGATCTTGCAAAGCGTGAAGCGCGAACCAGACACTGGTTTGAGCGGCTGTGCGAGGCTTTAAAATCTTTATATTTTCCTTCCAGGAAGAATCTGGAACCCTCTGCGACTGAGAGGAAGGCCTCTGCGCTATATTTCTGTCCGACAGAAGTTCACTTAGCAAATATTGCTGCTGTCTGAATGGCGGTGCTGTATGAGACGGAGAAACTTTGGAGGAGGCAATTTCGGAAGCGCTTGGTCTAATCAAGCGTTTAAGATTAGTATCCTGGTTAGTCCACGAGGGGAAATTTTCTATAGCGTTACACTGCAGTTTTTCTCTCATTGTCTGCTGCAGCAGCCCAGTAGCGGGGGCATAAATATCTGAATTTTGGCGAGGAAGAGCAGAAACGGCCGTGCTATTGAAAATCTTTTGTCCTGGAGAAAATCCGCGGATGCCGTGAGTCGAACCTGCGATCCTCGGCTCGCAAAAGCTAACCTCTGAGATTCGATCGTACGCCGCTTGTTTCGGCTGCCAAGGCCTTACTCCGCTTGCCTGCTCCTGAAAGTTCAAGTATAACCGCTCTATCGATGGAAACACTGCAATATTTTGAGATCTTTCCTGATCTTGCATAGTACAATGCTGCAATGGACTCAGCGCCGAGAAAGTGCTCGAGTCTCTAGTATTTTTCTGTAAATTAAATTTTTCGGCTTTCTGCACAGGCGGAGGGACAGAATTACAAATGTTGGGAAAGGAAAATAGTCGGGCTTGAATAGGGGAAGAAGATGGCGGTAATTGTGTAGTCAGTTTGCTTTTATGGCCGGAATTAGAGGTCTGAGACAAAAGATGTAGCTGATCATTCTTAATTTTATCTTCAATCGAGGTTATTATTGATGCATTGACATCTTTTGCCATTTCCAGGTGAGGTTTATTGGATAAATGCTTGGACTGAGAACTGCCATGGCCGCAGCCAAGTCCAAGCGCAAGCCAGTCTTGATCCTTTCCAGAAACCGGCTTCCGCAAAGGAGAACAAAATCGCTCGGATCTGTGCATCGCTTGAATATTCTCACCATTTGACTTGTGTAATCCTGAATCAGAAAAGTTTCCATGGAGCTTTTCTGTGACAGTATACGATTGCTGATTAATGGCAGCCTCGGAGGCCTCTATCCTACAAGATTGAGGAAGATCCAATTTCAGGATGCTTCCATTATTATTGTCATAACCATTAGAGCTACAAGTTGTTCCCGAGCTTCTCTCCGCCATTTGTTCAGCCGTAATTTCCGAGTCCCCGCTGCTCACCTTCAACATGGAGTCAGATTGAACAGCCGCGCTTACATTTTCGCATTTCTCCTGAACAACTCCGTGCTCCTCCCTTTCTGCTCTGCTATACCGACCTCTCTTCGACCTCAAATTTTCTTCTTCAAGCAACCTGTACCGTGTCATATGATCCTTCTCCCGTATTACTGCATATCCTGAAGCCGAAGGCTCTAAACTGTTGAAACCCCGCTCTCTTTGAGAATTTCCTTCTATCTGAAAACGAGACGGACAAAGCATGGAATCTCCTCTACCTCCGACGAAATTTGCACTAAAAGAAATTCCAGACGGATAGCTACATGGACCGTCTACTGGATTTTCCGACCTGCAGATTCAAAAGGGATCTTCATTTGAGGGAGCAAAGCAAATCGAAAGGTAATACAGAAAAACATTTAATTACATAATATCTGAATCCGGGATACCTGAAACTTGGCTACAACCCTGGGCTACAATCTATATTTACAAAACCTCTATTTCTCATCTAATTTACGAACATGTAACTCCAAACAAAATTAAACACCTCGCATATCCAGGAGTAACTGAAGAATGACAAAACTCCCCGGAATCTGCCGAAGCTGAAAGTTGCCCACTCTCAAAAAGGCTCATCATATTTGCAGGTGAAATTCTCAGAATCTTACTCGCTTCACTTAAAATATCGCTAATCTCTCTCTTCCACGGCCACAAGATACAATTACAGGCAAAGTTATGCTACGAACTCTCAAGCCTAAAAGAAGAATCTTGTTTCGCAACTTCACAGCGCTTGCAAAGTTAAAGTCCTCAGATTGTGAAGGACTGTATGGGAAACGAAAAGCAACATGAACAGGTCGCTCTGGGACAAATCTATGAACAGAACTTGGCTTCTGCAGATCTAGATCTGAAATTCCTCCAGACGAAGAATTCCACCAAGCTCGAGACCAGACAATTATCACAACAGGACAAGCTCAAAATTATCACAACAGTCCAGGGACTCCGTTCATTCCTCAACGCCAAATTCCCCTCCAATACGTATGACAAAACCTCTGGGGAATCCACAGAAAACAATCATGGGGTTTGTTGAAGTTTGAAGTGATTGGATTTGGGTTTATTCTCACTCACCTTCACGTATCGGGTTCGAGTCGCCCGCCCGATATCCGATGCCGATCAGCCATGGGCAAAAGAGAAGATTGTCAACAACAGTGAACAGCACATAATGATGGCTGCTGAACAGCCATGAAATTGTTCCTCCACTGCCTACCTAGAACCCTAAAAGCCCAAAGGCACTAGGCAGACAGATGGGCGGTTGCGGTTGCGATCAGGTCAGGGCATATATGTCTGTACAGTTATAAAATACAAAAAATAAATAAAAAGTAAAGCTCACCGTTTTCCATAACACTGAGCGACCTCGGATCGAATCCGGTCCCCTTCCCGACGAGCCCAGTTGCCCATGCTTCCAATCCTCTGGGTTTGCGTTCAGCAGGAGCAGTCATGGTATTCCTTTTCTTTTCTTTACTTTTCAGTTAGTCTTGCATTCCGAGTCCCGACAGCACCCTGCCCGGGATACCTCGCTCAATTAGCCCAACGTATAAAACAAACTGAAGACAATATTCGTCCAAATGAGCGCGTTAGGTCGATTGACTGTGAAAAGAGGAAAATAAACTAATTTTATTTATGCAGAGAAAGGCAAAGTTGTAGGTTATTCTGTTGGTTGCAAGTGTAGACAGACAGGCGTGCTTCCCATTGTCAGGTTACTGCAGTAACCGTGGTCGATGGCATCATGACGTTCAAAGTGTGGCGCACGTATACTTCATCATAACCCACTTTTGTTTTTCCATTTCCATGCCAACGGGAATAATTATGGATGACCTTCAAAACATGTCATCCGCATCACCATGATTCCAAATTCCCATCATCATGGGTATATATATACTATACTATATTATACTATATTGCCAAATGCATTCATTCATTCCCTTCGCGTTTTGCATGCATGCAAACGATTTTCACGTATGGAAAGCCCGAGTGAATATCGTAACGGAGACCGTAGATGGCATAATCCTGACGTCTTCATTTTTGGTCGCAGATTATCGGCGTGGCAGAACTCTGTTCACAGCACCGTCTCTCTTTACTTAATGCGTATACTTTTGTGAATTTTGTCGATTTCTAAAATACCTCCCATGTAAACTGCAGTCGGTAGAGATTCAGTAGAATTTGACGTTCGACTTTACCTAATTTATGGTTTGGATATTTAGTCTTCACGTATTATTTGAAATTATACAATGTAAGAATATTAAATATTGTTTTTAATTAGTATTAAATTTAAAATTTCAGTAATGGAAAATGAATCTAATTAAGAGTAAGTCTTATTGAATATAAGATTATGATGTTATAGGAATGATATCTTCTACTCTATGATTTCAAATCGAAGAAATTTCAACGTTAGGTATGTTCTTTTATGTCAATGAGATTAACAATTTTAGTCATGTGATATCTTCTAGTCTATGATTCTAAATCGAAGAAGATTCAACATTAGGTTTGTTCTCCTTTGTCTATTAGATTAACAATTTTAGTCATTAGAGATGATATCTTCTAGTCTATGACTCTAAATTGAAGAAATTTCAAAATCAGGTTTGTTCTCCTTTGTCAATCAGATTAACAATTTTAGTCATTAGAGATTATATGTTCTAGCCTATGACTCTAAATCGAAGAAGTTTCAACATCAGGTTGTACTCCTATGTCAATCGGATTGATAAACAATTTAATAAAGTTTATTCTATGTATATTTATGGGGTTGTTATATGAATAGTGAGATCACAAATGAGGGACCTTGTCTCCGATAGAAACATTCAACAACTACACCCCCAATGAGATTTGAAGCTTGATGGCCAAAATAACAACACCACATCTTAACCATCACACTATGGCACTATCAATTTTAAATTAAATAATATTCTTAACTATAAAAAATGAGTCTAACAAAGATTATGTCATGTTAGATCTAAGGTTCTTACAATGTGATAGATGATATCTTCTAATCTATAACTCTAAATCAAAGAAGTTTCAACATAAGGTTTGTACTCCTATGTCAATCAAATTGATTAAAAATAAATAAAAATTATTTATGTTTTTTGGGTAGTTGTGAACCAATGAGATCACAAATGAGGGGCATCATCTTCGATAGAAACATTCAACAACTACACCCTAATGAGGTTTGAACCATGATGGCCAAAATAACAATACCACAACTTAACCATACACTGTGACATTATCACCTTTATATTAAATATTATTCTTAACTAAATGTAACATTAGTATCAAAATTGAAATATTTATTATTGAAAAATGACTCGAAAAAATATTAAGTCTTGTTAAATGTAAGGTTCTAACATCATCGGTGATGGTATCTTCTAGTCTATGACTCCAAATTGAAGAAGTTTCAACATTGTGTGTGTGTGTGTGTGTGTGTGTGTGTGTGTGTGTGTGTACGTGTGTATATGTATATGTGTATATATACATATACATATACATATAGGCTAGCTTGAACTTGTGAGATCACAAATGAGAGACCTCGTCTCCAATAGAAATATTCAACAAATACACCCCTAATGAAGTTCGAACCTTGATGGCCAAAATAACACCACCACAACTTAACCACAAACTATGGCATCATCAACTATATATTGAATATATTACTTAACTAAATATCAAATTAATATCAAATTTAAATATTTATTAATAAAAATGAGTTTAACAAAGAATAAGTCTTGTTGCATGTAAGGTTCTTACATTGTGATAGATTCAATATCTTCCAGTCTTTGACTGCAAATCAAAGAAGTTTCAACATTAGGTTTGTACTCCTATGTCAATCAAAATGTTAAACTATTTTATAAATTTTACATAAACTCCTCCAACAAAAATATTTATGGGTTAAATGTTTTTGATCTGTACTATGAACTAGTCAGGTCACAAATGAGGGGCCTAATCTCTGATAGAAACATTCAACAACTACAAATGAAGTTTGAACCTCAAAGATCAAAACAACACCACCACAACTTAACCATCACATTATGCCAATATCAAATTTACATTAAATATTATTTTTAATTAAATGTAAAGTTAGTATCCAAATTTAAATATTTATTAATAAAAAGGAATCTAGCAAAGATCAAACTTTGTTGAGTGTGTTATAGCATTGCAATAGATGATATCTTTTAGTATTTGATTCTAAAATGAAGAATTTTCAGCAATAGGTTTCTACTTCTATGTTAATAAAATCGTTAAATAATTTTATAATTTTTATTTAAAACTCCCCAACAAAAATGTAATACATATTTTGCAATTATGAATCGATAAGGTCACGAGTGAGGGACTCATCTCCGATAGAAACACTCAACAACTACAGACCTGAGGAGGTTTGAATCTTGATGGCGAAAACAATGACACCACAACATAGCCATCAAATTATGCCAATATCATCTTTATATAATAAAAATTAAGAATAATATCATTTTTTAAATTAAAATGATTTTTCTTTCTTTCTTTTATAAATTTATTTTTTTATTATATTATTTTCATTAAGATATTATTTTTCAAAATTATGAAGTCTATTTTCTTAGAAAACAAGAAATAATTTTTTAAAAATTTTAATTCTACTAAACAATAAGCATGATTTGAAAAGTTTTTAACGAATAATATTTTTAAAATCATTATACCTGCATTACTAACACTCTTATCATTAATAATAATTATAATAGTTTCTAACAATACTTTTAAAAAGTTGAACATATGATTAGAAAATAATATTTTAAAAATAATTTTAAGAGATGAAAGTACAAGAAGTAAAATTGTAAAAGCAATAATTATTCCAAATTTTATATAGAAGATAAATTTTATACTATAGAAATTTTTTATTTATTTTTAATTATTAGAATAATCTTATATTTAATATTTAAATTTTTTAAAATTATATAGTTTAAAAGTCTAATTTACAATATATTTTAAATTGTTCAATTTCTTATAATATAGATTATGATTAAAATCTATTATAAATTGTGTTAATATATCTATAAAATACTTACAATTTAATGATAATTTAAAATACTATATATGATCATTAAAAAAATAACAAGTTATATTATATTTCATTAAATATTATTATATTGTAAAGTAAAATAATAATAGATCATATTCTATCAAATTTTATGATTGATGAAGATGCTTAAAGTTTGTCTGCATCAGACCACATCTTATCAAATGAAATGATTAGTATCAAATGTAATGATTAATAGAGATGTTTAGAGTTTCCATTGCATTAGTTTTAGTAATTTTCGGGGAGATAAGATTGTTATGCTACACTTCATCACTAAAAAGGGAGATGATGTATTAATTAAAAAATGTAATTTTTATTATTATTTTGCATAGTATAGTTTAACATTTATCTTAATAATAGTTTCATAATTGTTAAATATGGGCCAAGGGGCTCATTTATATTATCATAAGTTGTAAAAATAATCATGATTGTATATGTGCTTTTGGATTTTAATAGTGGAGCATAAGAAAATCACAAGAAAAATGTTTCAAATGGTTTGTTATCAAAGAAAACTTGGGAAGGAGAAAAAAAAAATATATCAAGGCAACATTTTTAATATGAGAAAAAAATGAATCATCTTGCTAGAAAAATTAATTCCTTTAGATGAGAATCTCTTCCTCTTTTTCTTTGTATTATGATCCCCACGGGGAGTTTGCAAAAGAATGAACATAAAGCCTAGGATATCTAAAAGAGGTACACACTTTAGCAATCAAAATGGAAGAACACTCCACATTACAATTATTTTTGGAGGAATCACAATTTACTTAAATGGAGAGGAGTCAATGGAAGCTAAAGGAGAATATGAAGAATTGAAAATGCATTACCTAAACATGCATTTGGGGGGAACATCCACATCACAAGAAAACATGACACCCTATTAGTGTGTTTCAACCCGTTTCCAATAAGTTGCCTTCCTCAAAGATGTAGGGAAAAAAACTGAATGCGAAGAATTTAGGAAATTTGTAACCAAATGAGATATAGCACATCATGATCTACATCTAAAGGTTTATTCTATTGTAATCATTTTGTTTTCTTTC
This sequence comes from Thuja plicata, assembly GCA_018584345.1. Lineage (NCBI taxonomy): Eukaryota > Viridiplantae > Streptophyta > Pinopsida > Cupressales > Cupressaceae > Thuja > Thuja plicata. The sequence goes on along the minus strand of MU228128.1, from coordinate 792,728 downwards.
ATTAAATCTGTTTCACACATGTTACAAAAAATATGTTTCTATATTTTCTTTGATGAATTAGTACCCACCAAAATTATAACAAAGAAAAACGTCTCTCAACATCTTATCAATATCTAGGATTGAAAGTAGATTCCATACATAATTTTCAATGGAGGAAAGACAACCTACATTCCAGAAGTGTGGAAGAAGGTTTGAAAGCCTCACCCAAATTATAGAAATACAAAAGGACTGAACATAACAGGTTTAAATTCTAGAAATCATGATCTAGACCTAAGAGAATCTTATCCTAGAATCGTGGGCCTCCCTGGGACAAGGTATCCCTATCCAAAGGGAATTTTATAACTATCAAGAATTGGCCTTTTACACATAGACAAATAGAAAAAATTATATTTCATAATGACTTATAATGAAGAGAAATCATTCATGAAGCTCTTCTAATGTGCATCAAATATTTAAAACATGTAGATTAAAGTTAACCTATTTTAGCTTTCTTCCTAGTTAGCCACATTGTCCTCAAATACTATTATTTGTTCATACTTTTTTGAGATGGATTCTTTAGCATTCACAAGATTAGTTTTCTTCCTTATAATAACCAAGTTGTAACTAGTGATTAATTAATTTATATGCTCTTACTTATTCATATGCTCAATTTAGCTAGGAAATGGCTATACAACTCCTATTATGCACCAAACAATCCAAAATGGCTATCCAACTCCTACGAAAAGGAAATGAAAGGAGCTTTCACTTTCCACGATACCAACCATATGTTTCTGGGTCTATCTATGGTCACAATAATATGGGACTACCCCGTACTCCTTGCCGGACACACATAACTGTGCTACAAACGAGGCTACATACCTTACCCCCCACTAGAATTTGAACTTGTGACCTCTCTTTGAAGACAAGTAGTTCTTCACCATGATGGCGCACCAAGACATCCATGTCCCTCATATGCCATAATTGATGTCTCGATACATCATACAAGCCGAATAGCTATTTTCTTTTAGCCATAAGTGACTTAGTGATGAAGGAAGCATTTTATGCTAAGCGAGGTATCTATTTGAGAATCTCCATCAAAAGGCACAAACACTGTAGTTGTACGCTTGTGGGTAACTTAATGATATGGGGCATAAAATGTTTGACATTTTAAAGAGTAGCTTTCCGGCCGGTTGACAAGAAACGAGTGTCTATTCACGTAGACGCATCGAATGACTTATTCTTTTCCGCCTTTCTTGGCATGCGTTTACCAAATGGCACATTCACAATGGACCAACTTTTAATCGATATGCATTTCTGACATATGACGCTAAACTTGGAAATCAGATTTCATTGCTGATGAAATCCTTGCGTAATTCCGACGTCACCAATTATACCGTTTACCCTAATTTGGCGTTGGCGTTACCGTCAGAAACATCAACCGATGACGAGCATAGCATTTCAAAGTGAAGTCGTTCTTTCATCAATTATCGTCGTTTTACACCGGATTTTAGTGTCGGTCCCACTTCTGTTCAAGACGTCGACTGGATGGATGGATGGATGGTTAGCCGTTACACATTTCACAACATGGGATAAAACCAACCGTTTAAAAAGTAATTTGATTATTTCAAATGAAAAAGAGAGAGAGGGCCAGGTGACTTGCTTTCAATGGAATTAGAATGGACACGTGTATTGAAGATTTCACAATGGTTATGTGACATTAATTGAGACGTACATTTTGTGATGTTATGATTCTTGTCATCACCGTTTACATTTTGTGCTTTTGTGGAATATGATGAAAAAGCTTATTTGAGGGTTGCACTTAAGGGGAAGGTTAGAATTTTAATTGTTTAGATGAAGACTAGATTCGTCAACTTAGATGCGAGATGGGGAGATGGACGGTTCCCAAAGAAGAATGAGATGCTTGCATTTTCTATGGCAAAAGAGTGGTTGAAACTGAACCACACTTCATCCTAGTTTATGCGGGGTATGAGGAGGATATTTGTACTCAATTTGGAAACATTTTGCAAATGAACAATCTGAATGAGATTTTTGAGACAAAATTTCACAATATCATATGTTTCTTTATCAAGATACATAATAGAAGATCCTACAACAAAAGAACCTGATAATGGATTAATATAAGGCTCTTGGTCCCTTAAACCACTTGGTTTTGTGGATGTTATTAAAAATCGCTCATTGAATGTTGATTGTTTCTTAATTACATCCATGAGACCAAACAACCCACGGGGCCCAATTTAGATTTTTTGGTACATTTCTTCTTTAAACAAGGTACTCAAAGAGCCCACATTTAAAGTCTCCACCAATTTCATAGTACAATAACATCTTCTATTTGTCCACTCTTTTCTAAGGAATTGTCCACCTTTCAATTTCACACCTGAGTTGGTGCAAACTAGTTCTTAACTAAGCTATTAACATTTTTTATTAGATTTTCGCTCTTATATTTCTTTTGTGCATGATGAAGCAATTGAAATGCTTGATATAGCATTCTCTTTTCCTCCCAAGTTGTCTTGCGCACATGTTTTCTTTGACTTTTTGTTGCACATAATTTTTAATTGCCCTATTGTTATTTTGGCTCTCTTTTATGGTAATACCCCATTTAGTCATCCACTTTCATTTTGTTTCATTCACGTGGTCTTCCTTCTATCGTCAATTGGCCCAAAGAGGCAACTCCATATTTTCTAACCTCTTGTTATTGTTATTGTCTTCTCTATCCAATTTCCCTTTTGTGGTCATTTTAGAGGTAGCTCCATATTCTCTAACCTCTTGTTATTGGTATCTTTTGTATTTGTCTTAGGAATGAGATCTCTTGTATATGACCCCACTAATTCTTAACTTCGAAAGCATTTACCAAAACATTATAGTTACTATTTAGTATTCATGTTACGAATGGGATCTCTGACATATGATGTCACCAATTCATAACTTTGTTCCTTATAAAAAAGAGAGAGAGAGAGCTCTTCAAACAATGCTTGAACATGCGATTCATAACTCCAATAAAAGGCACTTACAAAAATGATATTGTTATTGCTCAGTATTCATGTTAGAAATGAGATCTTCTGAAAATGACTTCAGCGATTCATAATTCTGATCAAATTTGTTTACCTCTTACCAAAAAAAGGAGCCCTTCACACAGTACTTGAACATCACAACCGTGCTAGTATGCGCTGCCACATTGGTGGAGATGGCCTCTTCCTACTGAAAAGGGAAAATTCTAACCTCTTGTTATTGTAATTGTTATTGTTGTTAAGCATTCGTCTTAGGAATGAGATCTCTGGTATATGACCTCACCTCATTGATTTATAACTCTGATAATAAAAACTTTTGCCGAAATGTTATATGTTATCGTAGTATTCGTCTTATGAATGAGATCTTTCGTATATGGCCTCATATTTATAACTCTAATAAAAAAACGTTTATTAAAACGATATTCTTATTGTTCAATATTCATCTTATGAAAAAGATCTTTCATATATGACCTCATTGATTCATAACTCTAATAAAAAAAATATTTACGAAAATATTATTGTTATTGTTCATATTGACATTAGAAATGAGATCTCCCGCATATGATCTCACTAATCCATAACTCCAATAGAAACTATTTCCACCTTACCATAAAAGAGAGAATTCTTGAGACAAAGAGTACTTGAACATATGATTCACACCATGCCCGTATGGGTTGTCACATTGGTGGAAATATGCTTTTTCCTACTGAAAAGGGAAAATGGGATGTGATGGAGCAAAGGGCGGCAGCGGGGGGGCAGGGCCCTCATTCTCTATAGTAAAGTAGGTGGGAAACTCCATGGCACTCACGCACGCACGCTTCACCAACCATTGCGTTGCTCTTTTGCTTTAAAAATACCAACCGTCCGAATATACTCTCCCACTTTAGCTTATGTCCTTCTATGTGTAAATAAGATTCCCCGAATGGCGGTTCATTAATTAAGCCGCCCTTGAACGTTTTCAACCTTTGCATGCGGTGGGGACGTACATACACATGCAAATACCACATAATACACACTCTTTATCAAAGCTGGCAATTCCATTCATCATAATGTCCTTTCAAGCCAATAAATTCTAATCTGTACGTTTGACACAAATCATATTTAAAATAAAATCATCGTTCAAAGAAGTTCGCAGGGGAAGTGGAGTTGGTTTGAGGCTGTGGGTGGACGATTCATGGTCTTGGGTTCGACTCTTGTCTAGATTTGACCGATGAACGTGGCTTGCGGGCAGTTTGGTTCATCCTTTGAGGATTGGTCTTGCCTCAGCTCGCCCTTAGTACCCAAGATATGAGATGCTAGGTTGCCTAACTGGATCGCGGGGATACTTTGGGGTTAAAAAAATTTAAAAACTATGGCCCAAATATATTTTTTTAGTACCATGGCGGTAAACATAATTTGTTTTTGGCTTTTTTTCAAAACTGGGCTCGTGTGGTTAGATTTCCTTCCTTTCTTTCCAATTATGAATGACAGCACTCACAATATTGTAATTTATACAAAAGATATGGAAATTTACAGGAATCATTAATAAAAACATTATAAAATTGTGCGATAACAATAGTCCACTTTTGTAAACAAAACATTTGCGTTGTTATAAGTCAAAATGTATAATATTGTAAAGAGGTTGAAAAATGTATAATATTGGGGAAAAGTACTGGTGCACATTTTGGAAAAGGTGAAAGGGTATGTTTTTTTTAAATATTTCAGTTGAATAAATGGGGTTTAAAAAGTAAAGAATGCTAAGTTGAGTAGTGGAGGGGCCCGCGAGATTGGAGCGTAGTAAAGGAAGAGAGAGATGTGTAAATGATTATTTGAAGACGTGCAATTCTATGCTAAACTATAATTGTCTCTTTTTCAACTTGTGTCCAAATAAAAAGCTATTATAACTCAAGTGAATCTAACGTGGATTGAATTTGGACGTTGTCTTCTTTCTCATCATTGCCAAGGGATAAAGTTTTTTTCTACTGAAAACCATTGTTGACTATGGTGAGATATGACATCAATCATCAAACTCACACATGTCATCTTTTTTGGATTACTTTCTTTGTACTCAATACTAATCTTCCCATTTGTATTGTAAGGGAATAATTAATATTTATGTCAGGAGTTTAGGATAGTAGTAATAAACTAGCATATTTATATTTTAAAAAATCTATGTAGAACATGTTAAGAGATAGTGGAGAGGATCTAGTAGTAGAGCATCTTAATTTCACACTTTACAAAATTCTATGTAGAATTATCAAATCACTCCGAATTTTTTTTTATAGAAACTTATTTGATAAGTCTTCTACTAATAACTAAGATTTCAAGGCCACATCATCAAATATATGCTACATCATTATACTTTTTGCCAAGGTGTTCAAAAAGGCCTAAAAAAAGTGAGCCCAATACTTGTGTACTAAGTTATGTTCTACCGACATGTTGATGTGTCATCTCGTGATATGTTACTACATAGATCTAATAAAAACAATTCATTCAATTAAGGGTAGACATTATCAACAATAACAACTTTTAAATCACAACTATTGGTGTAATATTGTCAAATATATTGGGCAATAAATTAAAAAGTGCCATCAGAACTATTGGAACACGCTCAACTATTAGGCCCTCTCCCCTATCACTATTAAGGCTATTCAAGTGATTTTCTAACTATTGGGAAACAATTCCTCTCCAATTTATCCAAATATAAACTTGATATAATTATTGCTAGAGTTGATGATACAAAACCCGTAAACTGTCATCCAATAATATATAATGCATATGTTGCAAATTTATATATTGCTCATGTAGTCTAGAGGAAATGAGAACAGGGTTAAACTATAAAATTATAAAAAATGCATTGATTAGAAAAAAAAAGATTAATGATGATGATGATGATGATGATGATGCTGACGACAAATAAATTTATCCCACTCTAGCTAAAAACTCATTGGAGAGATCAACCTCACAAATGAAACAAACATAATAATTGAAGGACTATATTACAGTGGTCTTTATGTATCAGAATTTCCTTTGATTTATGGGTGAGAACAAGCTCTTGTTGAAGAAAAAATCACCATATTTTATGTTATTTGCATGGTGGGAAGTGTAACTACCCCGCTAAGGAACTCAAGAGGACAACACTTAACTAACCAAACTAATCGTGCAGGTATTATTTGTCCTAGGAACTACAACAAAGTTTTCTTTAAACAAGATTATAACACTTAACTCATCATATGCATTTTATAATTTACATAATATGAAAGCGAAATCAAAGATACCTTATCAGATTACTTAATTTCTCATTAAACGTGAATGCAAAATGAATCACTCATTCCTATGTCCTCACTAGGTTCCGTAATATTGCTACTTAAGAAACATATAGATATCCATCTAGATACAATAATGAATTGCATCATAAGAAATCTAACATTATGTTTATTAGATCTAGGCTCAATTATAGCACCAAACTCAAGTGTTCCTAAATTCTTAAATCACCAAATTAAAATCATCATATGATCACTTAAGATGACCAATTTGTCTAACTCTAACCTAGTCATTTCATTTTCCCATAACATTAACATTAGTTAACCTCAAAGATAACCAACTCTAACTAGAATATATTGATTTCCTTGCTATATGATCATTCATAAGACAATTAACAATATCATTTACTGTAACCTACAAGTACATTGTTTACCAATACATATACATCATAATCACATAAAGTAGTCAATTTCAATTAACAATCTATCCAATTCTAACTTAACATTCTATTGTTCTCTTAACATTATCATATTCTTTACCAAATACCTTTACAACAACATCCTTCCTAGACTATGAATACAATGCACAATATTACATTTACATCATTCTCCTTCTAGGATTGTACAAATTACATCAAAATGTACAAAAGTATAATATCACATGATATAGAAATGTATACACATGACAATCTCTAATGCAACATAAATGAGGTAATGGTACACAAATCCATCCATGCAATCACAAACAATAAGAACACCTCGATAGAGAAAGATCACTACCACCCAACCACATGGAACTCGAAGGCCCACTCCCATCATGCTAAGTTGGTAGACACCAAGGCCCCACACCAATACAAGAAATCCAAACCATAAATCAAGGAAGTGACCAAATTTCCAAATAAGACAAGGAAATGAAAGAAATCCTAAACAAGGCAAAGGTTTACACAGGCAAGACATAAAACTAGATAGAAAAAGACTCTCAGTTACATGTAGAGTTAGTGTCCTCATATAACCCTCCCCATTGGGTTATCCAGGTGGTCTCTCTGGACTCTGAATCCCAAGTGAAGACTCATGCGAAACCAAGAAACCTTTTGTGAGGACAAGGTAATTCGATCATGATAGTCTCAAAAGAACTCTTCTCTCACTCTCATCCTTAGCCTGTACTAGTGCTCAAGACATGGGCGAGGAATCAAAATTATCTTATTAATGTATATCTCCCCTCCCATGTGATGCCCTACCAAGGAACCCCTTAGTAACACAGGGTCAATTAAGCACTAAACATTTTTTTAAAACACAAAGATGCAACATCGTCCACAAGTGCATTGATAACCAATAAGCATGAACAATAAAACAATCAATGATCCTCAAATGATCGTGTACAAGTGAAAGACTTAAGATAACTATCAAAGGTTCCAAGATGACTCCAATTACCCAATAAGAATGGAAGGACACAATGTCGCCACATGAGAACTATGTTGGTGAAAACATGTTGATTCCTAAAATTGACTAAGTTTGTAATTTCTTAAAAAATCTCAAAATCTAGAATCTTTATTTCAACTCCTATGAAGCTGAAACCACTCTCAAACATCCACAAAGTATTACATAAAATCTAACTTAAAGTATAATAAATTATTTCATTTTATGTATCGCCCTGGTCCTAAATTGATGTAGGAGCATCCTGGGGTAGTTGGCAATCCTTCTCAACCAAAAATATGTTTTCTTTTGTTCATTATCTTGTTTGGAGACTGCTCGGTGAAATGCTCAGTTATCATGTTGCTTGGGTACTCTTTCTGTCTTGCTTTACTGACGGGTCTCGGTGTTTATTGGCTGCTCGGAGTTGGTTTATGTTGCTCGGGTATGCTTTCTCCGAGTTGGTTTATGTTTCTTGGGTATACTTTCCCCGATTTGGTTTATGTTGCTCGGGTATGTTTTCATTGAGTTGGTTTTCGTTGCTCGAGTATGCTTTTACCGAGTGGTTGTTTTTTTCGGTGATCTCTTCCCGAGTTGTTTATCCTGATCTGGCTGAATTTTGCATTTAATTTCCATGGCATAATTAATGTAGAGTCCCTCATTGGGATATTGTGTGGACCTAAATCTATGTTGGTGCATTCTCCTATGTATTTTGTTATTAATTACATCCGACTGGTGCATTTAGTATATGTTCATTATAGAGTGCATGGCCTACATGGTCATTTAATTATTATTTACAAGCCGACTTGTGGCAAGTGTGTATAAAAGATAGTCTAGGTTGATGTTTAGAGGACAGATGGACAAAGGAAAAGAAGATGTGAAGATAGATAGATGATAGCAGAGTAAGCTAATAAGATGAATGATTGTAAGTTGTTGCAAATAGTTGTAAGTGGGTAGATAGAGATTGCAGATTGCTTGGTGGCTTGCAAGCACAAGTTTAGATCTGGTTTCTTCCACTTAGCTATAAGGTAGATGGATAAGGTTGGATCCTGCAAGATCTTGTTGAATCTGTTGGTGTAATTGGCCATAACTGGGAAGGCCTTACAACCCAACATGTTGCATGTAATTGGAATTCTGAGATAATATAAATTGATATTGATATATCTTATGTTGTGTTGTTTCCGCAGTGTTTTTCTTGTTGTTGGCTACAAGTTTGGATAATCCTTTATTGGATCCTCCGAGCTTGGACTGCATCAAGTGGTATCAGATCTAGTTTTTTCTTGCGGCTGATTAGGTTGATGAGAACCTGGTTGCGTTGGTTTGTTTCTTGTGGAGCTTAGGGTTTTCAAAGATTTGGAGAGATGCCTCCAAGAAGATTGGACCCTAGGGCGATTGCAGATCTTTCTAAGTGGAAGTGAGGATAAAAAAAAGATTTAGATCTGAGATGGTGGCGATGAAAAATGAAATCATAGAAGGTATCAGAAATATTGGATTACATAAAGGTCCTAGAACCAATGATGGTTATGAAGAAGTTGCTGAAGATTTCAAAGTTTTTGGATCTAATGGAGATGACAGAGCTGATCAGATAGAGAGATATGGAGGAGACAGATATGATCGGTTGCAGAGATCTGGAGCTCGGTGGAGTACAAACTATCGAATGGAGGTTTCTAATTTTTCAGGTACATTGATACCTGAGGACCTGATTGATTGGATTGGTGAGTTATCTAAGAATAATTTGAGCTAGAAGACATTGAAGATCCACTTAGAGTAAGGGTGGCATAGACTAAGTTGAAGGGACATGTTGCCTTATTGATGCAGAGTGGACAGCCAAAAGCCTCAAAAGGACTCAAAAGGATAATGTATCCTTCAATACCCCAACTCCAAGAGGAAAAAGTGCTCTCCACTTATCACAAGTGCAAAAATGACTTGGATCTAGGTTATCACAACCTACTACCCACAGGGTAACCTATTCACTAGGTCCCACCAAGTCTAGAACACCAACTACCAAGGGTTGGCTCTTAAGCACTTATCTCAAATTATCAACAATACCCCATAAAATGACTCCAAGGACTAGGGGTGACCTACACTCATTGATGTGTCCTATTTAGGTCCCTAAGACAAGGATTCCATGATCCTATTCAACACATGCAACCTTTTGAACATAGTTGCTTTGGAAACCCTCCTATTGGCTTGTAGCCTTTTCTCGAAGGATTTTTGATCTTACACAAAATATTTCAACATAACCCCCTGAAAAAATTAGGGATTCAGATACCCTTTATGGCATAATGTATTAGACGTAAGCACCAAAACATGAAGATAAAAGGAAGACAGGTTGACACACAAAATTGCTACTGCCATTAGGTCTAACTAAGTTTGCATTTGTACTACAAGTGATATTTCCTTGCATCCAATTCCCAAACCAACACTTAGATCATGTGATTACATGTATGAGGGTCTTATACAATGATTTATAGGCCTTGATGAGTCCCTAAACAAAAGTTATGTGGACTGTCCTAATTTGTTGGTAGGTGCACACATGGACATGTACTCCTAGGGCATCATGGAAAATCCATCTCCCTGCAAGTTATCAAACCAAGCCTACATATTTTCAAAGTAAATATACAAATATTGAATTCCACCAAGGGGAATTAGATTCCCATTGTGGAATCAAAAATAAAACACAATTACAAAGTGAAACCCTAGTTTAGGGCCTATAAACCAGGCAGTGAGATTGAAAATTCAATAACTTGCAATGTATATAAGATCAATACATGAGACCAAGTGAAAACATAATATAATTCATACGGTCATCTTGGTGTGTCATACTTTCATTCAATTTCTTTCGTACATGTCCGTACCAACTAACTGTTCACCGAATTTGCAGAGAAATGGTTGATTTTATTGATTCTTAATGCCAAAATTACATCATCATCCTACCACCAGCCTATAAGGGCTTATGTAGGAATTCCAAATGGTTACACCACATTTTTAAACTAACTAGCCATTTGGGAATGAGTTTTACAAGTTTTGACAAAAGTTGTCAATGTTGCTCAAAAGTTGCTTGACAACTTTTTGAGAAACTTTGCATATCAGGTGACCAAACTTGGTCCAAACCTTTATTTTGTGATCCCTAATGGATAAAAAAATGAAAAACATGAAAATGACCTGTACTTTAGGTTTTGGACATTCATTGACCAATAGTTGACCAAGGGCATATAAAATGTCAATCTTGGAACTAGGTCTTACAAAAGAAGTCCAATGTGAAACCTAGGGTACTAACATGATATAAAGGTCACTAGGAAATTGAAGGAAACCATTAGTTCCAACTGAACACTAAGGTTAACTAGGGTGCTCCTGCACCATATTCCCCATGAAGTTTTGAACTCAAGTTCCCACTTGAGGTTAATTGATCAAGAGTGATGCCATGTTGCTTGATTTGGTCCTCTGGAGAAGAGCCCCAAACTATGTCAAAAATGACTCTCTTGGGATCCAAAATACCCCTACTCCCACACAATATAGGGCTCTACTAAAGAGTTCCCAAAACCCACATTCACAAGACTAGGTCTTCCACTAGCCTTCAACTCCCAAAAGGGAAAAATAGGACACAACTAGAACCAAGTAATCCAAAGATGGAAAAAGGGTTCTATTAATATCAGATCATCATATTAGATGAAAGGAAACACAAATCCCTCATTGAGATATCTCTGAGATTCAATTTAGACACCTAAACCACCATAGGGCTACAAGGAGAAAATATGGATTTCTAAGGGAAACTTACTTGGAACTCCTCCACAGAAAGTCTTAACCACCCCAAAAGTATTTAATCTATCCACCAACAACCCCCTCCAAGATAGGGTTCTTGATCAATCCCCTTACTCTTGTTGTCCTCAATTCTCTCCTAGGCCTAATAGGGCTAATAGGTCACTTTTCCAAAGAAACTACTTGAATCTCAATTCAATTTTTCATCCCACCAATTGGAATCCTTGAGGGATCTTATAAAACTCCTAAATCCAAGGATTTAGACTTCCATTCCATCCCTGGCCTGAGTTATTCCTCAAAAGCTCAATTCTGGACAGTCACATATGAATGCTTGTCCAGAAGATTCAATCCTTTCTCCCTTCATTGACTGCCTCCTGATCTAAGACCTCCAAATTATTAAATTAATACTCCCCCCTTTCTCTCCCCAAAGGCTTAGAATTTTCCCATGGTGGAGTCTCTGGGAAAGAGGAAATTAGTGTTGAAACCCTAGTTAGGGCCTTCCACAGACCAGTGAGCAATCAAAATTTGATAACTTTCAACCCTCTACACTTCAAGAATTAAAACCAATTGTAACATTCGACCAAGGCACTGGTTCAACTTTCCAATCCTTCAATGGTTCATTGGGATTCGTACAGAACTGTACAACTTTGAAAAATAGTTAGAAATATAGAAAATGATTTGAATTTTATTGATTTCAATGCAAAAAATTTACAAATTGTCCACACTAACTATGGAGAGAGGTTTTTTCACCATTAAATATCATTCCCAAGTGATTCCAACCGAAAAATGTGGTTGTGAACATTGGGATTCAAAAGTTTCTCTATGCAACATTAACAACCTTTTGACAACTTTTTGCAAAAGTTGTCAATCCTAACTAAACTTGTAAAGTTCGGTGTTTTTACACCATAGAGGATCTTAGAAGGCCTAAAATTAAATTCCTACACTTACTTAGGTCCCCTAGACTATTCTATCCTATTCTACCCAAGAGTTTCCAAATTGACTAAGGTGGACAACTAAGTTTATAACATCACTTAGTGTCCCCTTGACTTACATTTTAGGACTTATTAAAAAATTTGGATCTAAGATCCAATCACAACTATAACCCTTCTTGTTTGGATCCACTGATGTGCTTACAATGGATGAAATTGAGGGTGCTCCTGCACCATACTCTCGAGGTGCATTGATCTCAAGTCCTCTTGAGATGAGGTCTTCTAAACTGGAGCCATGCTTCTGAATTTCTTGCTCATCCATCCATACAGATTCCTCTTCAGGACTATCTTTCCATTTGGCCAAATATTTCTTGTAAACATTCTTTCTTGTTTGTTTGATGATATTGGTATCCAAAATATTCTCAAGCTTCTTTGGTACATGAGAGGGTATACCTACAACATCTTCTTCAAGCTCTTCCACCTGTACTTCAGAACCTGCATTCACATCACCTTTATATGGAGTTAGATCACAAATATTGAATATAGGGGACATGCCAAGGTGTGAGGGTAGTTCAATTTCATATGCATTCAACCCATGCTTCTTCAATACGAGACAGGGTCCTACTTTCTTCATGAGTAGTTTAGTGTGTTTTCCCTTAGGCAATCTTTCCTTCTTCAAATATGCCCACACCAAGTCTCCCACCTACAATTGAACATCTCTTCTATTATTTTCTTTGGATTTCTTATACTTGTCTGCACTCTTATCAAGTGCCAATCTCACTGAGTCATGAATTTCTTTCATACTCTATGCAAATTCTTCTCCATGAGCACTAACTGGAGTGTTTTGTGGTAATTCTATGAGTTCCAAGATGCCTCTTGGACTTTGCCCATACACAATTTGAAAGGGAATCTTCCCTGTGATCCTGTTAACTAAATCATTGAAATCAAACTCTGCTTGGGGTAGGATTGCATCCCACTTATCTCCATATTGTTTTGTCAAACATCTAAGTAGGTTTCCAAGTGATTTGTTTACCACTTCTGTCTGCCCATCTATTTGTGGATGGTAGGCAGAACTAAAGCTCAGATTGGGCCCTAACCTTTTCCACAAGGTCCTCCAAAAGTGACCAATAAACTTCAAATCTCTATCAGAGAGAATGGTTTAAGGTAAGCCACAAATCCTAACAATTTCTTTGAAGAATAAACTTGCAATTGTTGATGCATCATTAGTAATTTTACAAGGGATAAAGTGGGCCATTTTACTAAAATTTTCCACTACAACATAAATACTATCATACCCCTTTTTTGTCCTAGGCAATCCCATCACAAAGTCCATGCTACAACTCTCCCAAGGTCTTGTAGGAATAGGTAGAGGTTGGTATAGTCTTGCATTTGTGGATGTACCCTTGGCTCTTTGACAGATTGTGCATGTCTCTACAATCTTCCTTACTTCAATCTGAAGTTTAGGCTAATAATAGAACCTTCTCACCTGTTCCAATGTCTTGTCCAAACCAAAATGTCCTCCCATGCTGCCTGCATGTTTTTCTCTAATGATGTTCTCCCTCATTGAAAATTTCAGAATGCATAACTGGTGTCCCTTGAACAAGAGTCCATTTTGAATCAAATAGTCTACATACTCTACATGGTAAGCCTTAGAAAATTTAGAACACACCTTATAAATATCTCTGAAATCATCATCATCCTTATACATGTACTTCAATGAATCAATCCCTACACTTTGGAGTTGGATTTGTTGCACAACTAAAGTCCTTCGTCTCAATGCATCTGCCACTTTATTAGCAACTCCATTTTATGCTTGATTGAAAATGTGTAGGATTGTATTTATTCCACCCACTTCATGTGTTTGTGGCTTAGTTTCTCTTGGTTGTTTAAGAAACTTAATGCTTGGTTGCCTGTGAAGACAACAAACTCTTTTGGAAGGAGGTAGTGCCTTCATTTCTTCAATGAATGGACTAAGGAATATAGTTCCAAGTCATAAGAGGAGTATTTCCTCTTTGATTCATTCAGTTTCTCACTAAAAAAGGCTATAGGCCTCCCTTCTTGGCTCAAGACAACCCCTATTGCTAGGTTAGAAGCATCACATTCAATAGTAAATATCTTTTGAAAATCAGGAAAGACTAGGATAGGTTTCTCCAATACCTTTTTCTTCAGCATTTGTAAGGCTTCTTTTGCATCTTTGTTCCACACAAACTTGCACTTTTGTCCTCCCTTAATGGTTTCAAGGATAGGAGCACACAACTGACTGAAATTCCTTATGAGTTTTCTATAAAAAGATGCAAGCCCATGAAAACTCCTGACTTTTTTCATTGTCCTAGGAGAAGGCCAATTCAAGATGGCTTCTACCTTCTTAGGGTCCGTTTTTATGTCCCCTCCTAAGACCACAAATCCCAAATATATGAGCTCTCCCTGCATAAAAACACATTTCTCCAAATTGATGAAAAGATTCTCTTCATGTAGCCTCTTTAGGACCAAGTTAAGATGCTCCAAATGTTCCTCCTTACTCTTGCTAAAAATAAGGATTTCATCAAGATACACTATGACAAATTTGCCAAGGAATGGTTTAAGCACCTCATTCATGAGCCTCATGAATGTGCTAGGAGCATTTGACAGACCAAAGGGTGTCACTCTCCACTCATACAAGCCTTCATTTGTTTTAAATGCAGTCTTTCACTCATCACCAGCCCTAATTCTTATTTGGTGCTAGCCACTCTTCAAATCCACCTTAGAATAGTACCTTTCACCTCCTAAGTGATCCACTAGATCCTCTATCCTAGGCATAGGGAATCTATACCTAATTGTGATTCTATTTATGGCTCTAGAATCAGTGCACAATCTCCATGTACCTTCCTTCTTAGGGGCTAAAAGAGTAAGTACTACACAAGGACTGAGACTCTTAGTAATCAATCCCTTATCCAAGAGTTCTTGAATCTGTCTTGTCATCTCCTTATTCTATTTAGGAGTTAACTTGTATGCTACTTTATTTGGTAAGGTTGCTCCTGGGATCAAGTCTATGTTGTGACTTATGTCTCTGACTGGGGCCAACTCATTTGGTAAGTCTCTGGTCACAATATCTTTATACTGGTCAAGTAGGTCTGCAACTTCTTTAGGGCCTACTCTTCTCAGGGGTTTTACTTCTTTCTCAACCTTCTTAGGTCTATCATCCTTAGGCAAAATTACTAAAGCATAGAAAGGGATCTTTTCTTCTTTCAAAGTTTTCAAAAACTCTTTTTCTCCTACAAACAAAAATTTAGAATCTTTTTGTTCCTCTGCAAAATCATATAGTGGTAAGAATGTTACCTTTTCACCCTTTTGATTGATTTTTTAGGTGTTCAGCCTCTCATCATGATGAGCCTTCACATCATACTACCATGGTCTCCCAAGTAGAAAATGGCAGGCATCCATTGGGATAATGTCACAAAGAACTTTTTCCTTATAGTTTCCAAGTTGGAGTTCCACCCAAGATTGCTCCTCTATGACAGTTTGTTGCTTCTTAGTTAGCCATGATACCTTGTAAGGGTTTGGGTGTGGCACCCTTCTAAACTTTAGTTTCTTTACTACTTCTTCTAACACCAAGTTGTTTGTAGACCCATTGTCAATCACCATTTTGTAGACTTTGTCTCCCACTTTGTATGTGGTTCTGAATAAGTTCTTCCTTTGAGGTGTCTCTTGTGTGCTTGGAGCCTTTAATAGTGTCCTTCTCATCATAAGGACTTCTCCTTCCTCAGGTGGTGCATAAGACCCATGTGTATTGTCTCCATGGTTCTCTTCTTCTCTAACCATGTTTTCCCTTCTCTCTATCTGATTGCTTTCCTTCTCTGGACACTTGGATGCTAAGTGCCCTACTTGGTTACATCTGTAACACCTTGGAGGTCCTGAACTTCTTCCTCCAAATATTCCCCTTGAATCTCCTCTCCTTCCTCTATAGGATCCTCTAGAACTACCTTCCCCAAAGGAGATCTCCTAATTGGTTTCTCTATGACTAGTTTCTCCAAAATTTCTAGGAGCTTGTCCTCTCCCACTACTTGTCCCTCTTCCTCTACTACTAAAGTCTCTTTGGCCTCTGCCTCTTCCACTTTTCTCTTGTCTCCTCTTAAGTTTTTCTTCAACTTTCAGTGCTAATTGATAGCACTTTTGGACAGTAGTAGGGGAACACAAGCTTAGTTCATCTTGGATGTTTATCCTCAATCCTTATAGATATCTAGAAAGCTTGACACTCTCTAGTTCAACCAACTTAGATTTCATGGTAAGCTTTCAGAATTCTTCAGTATAACTTGAGATGTCCATCTCTTTCTACCTTAGGCTTTGTCTCTTCTTATGAAGTTGAACTTCATAGTCCTTAGGTACATAGGCTTCCTTTACCAAGGTCACCATCTTCTTCCCAGTGCTTACTAGATTCCTTTCCATCTTCACCCTCTCTACTTGAGTGAAATTCCACCAAGTTAGGTAATATCCCTTCAACTTGGAATTTGCTATCTTAACCTTCTGATGCTCTGGTATCTCCTCACAGTCAAAGAAACTAATGAGTGAATCAATCCAATCCATGAATTCTTTTGGATCCATCTTACCATTGTAGATAGGTAGGTCAAGTTTAGTATCCATGGTCCTTCTCTCCATGGATTTCAAAGTCTTCAAGAGAAGCCTCTGTTCTATAGGGATTTCTTCTTCTTCATCCTCCTTCCAAGGGGTCTCTTCATCACTCCCCTCCTCTTCAATTTTAGAGTTCCCATTACTCCCTTTCTTGACTTGTTCCTTGAGCCTTTCCATTTCCTGCCTCATCAAATTCCTCTCTACACCATGCTCTTTCACCACCCTTAGTAGTTCAGCATTGGTCATCCTATTAGGAAGTTCACTGTCATCTCCTCCTTCGAACATGATTGGAACTTGTCTTCTTCCAAAGATCTACTAGTTTCTCTGATACCACTTGGAGCAGAGCCCCAAACTATGTCAAAAATGACTCTCTAGGGATCCACAATACCCCTACTCTTGCACAATCTAGGGCTCTACTAAAGAGTTCCCAAAACCCACATTCACAAGACTAGGTCTTCCACTAGCCTTCAACTCCCAAAAGGGCAAAATAGGACACAACAAGAACCAAGTAATTGAGGGATTTAAAAAGGGTTCTATCAATATTATATCATCATATTAGATGAAAGGAAACACAAATCCCTCATTGAGATATCTCTGAGATTCAATTTAGACACCTAAACTACCATAGGGATACAAGGAGAAAATATGGATTTCTAAGGGAAAATTACTTGGAAATCCTCCACAGAAAGTCTTAACCACCCCAAAATTCTTTAATCCATCCACCAACAACACCCTCCAAGCTAGGGTTCTTGATCAATCCCCTAACTCTTGCTGTTCTCAATTCTCTCCTAGGCCTAATAGGGCTAATAAGTCAATTTTCCAAAGCAGCTACTTGAATATCAATCCAATTTTTTATATGACAAATTGGAATCCTTGAGGGATCTTATAAAACTCCTAAATCCAATGATTTAGACTTCTATTCCACTCCTGGCCTGAGTTGTGCCTCAAAAGCTCAATTTTGGACAGTCACATATGAATGTTTGTCCAAAAGATTCAATCCTTTCTCCCTCCATTGTTTTCCTCCTAATCTAAGACCTAAAAATTATTAAATTACATCCTTACCCCTTTATCTCCCCAAAGTCTTAGAATTTTCCCATGGTGGAGTCTCTAGGAAAGAGGAAATTAGTGTAGAAACCCTAGTTAGGGCCTTCCACAGACCAGTGAGCAATCAAATTTTGATAACTTTCAACCCTATGCACTTCAAGACTTAAAAAAATTTGGAAAATTTGACCAAGACACTGGTTCAAATTTTAAAATCCTTCAATGGTGCATTGGGATATGTACAGAACCGCACAACTCTGAAAAATAGTTAGAAATACAGAAAATAGTTTGAATTTTATTGATTTTAATGCAAAAAATTTACAAATTGTCCACACTAACTATGGAGAGAGGTTTTTCCACCATTACATATCATTCCAAAGTGGTTCCAATTGACAAAGGTGGTTTTGAACGTTGGGATTCAAAATTTGCAACTTTTTGCAAAAGTTGCTCTATGTAACATTGACAACCTTTTGATAACTTTTTGCAAAAGTTGTCAATCCTAACTAAACTTGTAAAGTTTGGTGTTTTTACACCATAGGGGATCTTAGAAGGCCTAAAATGAAATTCCTACCTTTCCTTAGGTCCCCTAGACTATTCTATCCTATTCTACCCAAGAGTGTCCAAATTGACTAAGGTGGACAACTAAGTTTATAACATCACTTAGTGTCCCCTTGTCTTACATTTTAGGATTTATTGAAAACCTTGGATCTAAGATCCAATCACAACTCTAACCCTTCTTTTTTGGATCCACTTATGTTCTTACAATGGATGAACTTTATGGTGCTCTTGCACCATCCTTTTTCATCCAGGTAGCATCTATGTTAGGGAGTCCTTTGCACTTGACCAAGTATTGCATATACTTTTGTTTTCTAGTTTTTTTTAGCACCTTGGAATCAAGAGTTGTTTCCAACTCCACCGGTTTTATTTATGGAATATTGGTGACATAGTCTCCTCCATCCTCTTCACTTTGTGGATCCTGCATATTGGTCATATCTGAAACACATTTATAAGGGGTGAGATAAGAAACATTAAATATAGGAGAGATCAATAAGGTAAGAGGAAGAGATATTTCATAGGAATTTTCACCCATCTTGTTGAGAATGGTACATGGCCCAACTTTATTCATATGTAGCTTTGAATACTTGTCCTTAGGTAGTCTCCCTTTCCTCAGGTATGCCCATACCTTATCTTCAATCTGGAAATGAATCTCTCTTCTCTTCTTGTCTGCATGTGCTTTGTATTTCATGGTGGACTGCTGCAAGGTGTCTTTCACTTCTATCTATACTTTCGTGATGAGATTTTCTAGATCTTCCCCTTGTGCACTCACTCTGAAATCTAAAGGTAACTCTACCAAGTCTAGAGGACCCTTAGGATGTAAGCCATATACAGTTTGGAAAGGTGTCTTGCCTGTAGACCTATTCAAGGAGTCATTAAAGGAAAATTCTTCTTGGGGAAGTATCATATCCCAACTTTGAGTGTATTGTTTTGTGAGGAACCTTAAGATATTTCCAAGATACCTATTTACCACCTTCGTTTGCCCATCTGTTTGTGGGCGGTATGCTGAACTATAGGTTAGATTAGTGCTTAGCTTCTTGAAAAGTGTCCTCCAAAAGTGACCTTGAAACTTTACATCTCTGTCAGAAACTATTGTCTGAGTTAATCTATGTCTTTTGATTACTTCTTTGAAGAAGAGATGTTCTATATGTGAAGCATCATTTGTGCTTTTGCAGGGAACAAAATGCACCATCTTGCTAGACCTATCAACTATGACAAAAATGCTATCATAATCCTATCTTGTTCTTGGTAAACCCATTACAAAATCCATGGAGATGGACTCCCAAGGTCTAGCGAGTATAGGAAGAGGCTGATACAAACCTTGATTAGTGGATACTCCTTTATCTTTCTAACAAATGGAACATGATTCAACAAATTTCCTAAATCCTTAGCCAATTTTGGCCAAAAATAACTTCTCTTTACCAAGTATGTGGTCTTCTCTATTCCAAAGTGACCTCCCATGCCACCACAATGCTTTTCTCTGATTATTTTTGTTCTCATGGAACACTTAGGGATGTATAAATGATCCCCCTTAAACAAAAAATTATTCTATATCAAAAATTCAAAAAAATCAGTATGATACCTACCTGTCTGATTTTTGCACACCTCAAAGGTTTCTCCAAAATCTGGATCTCCTACATATAAGTGTTGGAGTGAGTCAATGCCTACACTCTGAAGTTGAACTTATTCAATTAATCCAACCCTTCTGCTTAGTGCATCAGCCACCTTGTTGGCTAGTCCCTTTTTGTGCTTTATGTTAAATGTGTAGGCTTGCAATTGTTCCATCCATTTTACATGTCTAACTCAATGCATGGTTATGAGTAAAAACTATAAAATCTTTTGGGAGAAAATCATGTCTCCATTTTTTAAGTGCTTGAACCATGGCATGTAACTCTAAATCATAAGTAGAGTATTTCTTCTTTGCATCATTTAGTTTTTCAGAAAAGAATGCCACAGCCTTACCTTCTTGGCTTAGGACAACACCTATTGCCAAATCGCTTGCACCTGTCTCCACAACAAATACTTTGTTGAAATCAGGAAAGGTTAAGATTGGATATTGAGATATCCTATTCTTGAGGTATTGGAAAGCATAATTAGCCTCTTTAGTCCATACAAACTTAATCTTCTTACCACCTGTAATAGTGTCCAACATAGGTGTACAAACATGACCGAATTTTTTTATGAATTTCCTATAAAAAGTGGCAAGACCATGAAAAATTCTAACATCACCTTGGTTCTTTGGTGGAGGCAAATTGAAAATTGCTTGAACACAAGTTCCTTCTTCATGAACATGCACTTTTCCAAGCTAATCACTAACTTGTGTTGATGAAGTCTCCTCAAAACCTATTCAATTTGACCAAGATGTTCTTCCCTGCTATGACTGAATATTAGAATGTCATCAAGATATATGACTACAAATTTGGCAATAAAGTCAATAAATATTTCATTCATGAGTCTCATGAATGTGCTTGGGTCATTGCTTATCCCAAATGGCATCACCAACCACTCAAAAAGGCCTTCAATTGTTTTAAAAGTTGTTTTCCATTCATCTCCTGGCTTTATCCTTATGTGGTGGTATCTTGATTTTAAATCAATTTTTGTGAAGTAACATTCATTTCCTAATGGATCAAGTAAATCCTCCATTCTTGGGATAGGGAACTTGTATCTTATGGTGATCTTTTTGATGGCTCTTTTATCTGTACATAATCTCCATTTACCATCCTTTTTAGGGGCAAGAACAGATGGGACTACACATGGGCTAAGACTTTTCTGAATTAAGCCTTTCTCTAATAGTTAATTTACTTGTTTGGTAATCTCTTCATGTTGAGTAGGTGTCATCTTATATGGGGCCTTATTAGGTATGGAAGAACTAAGTATAAGGTCTATTTGATGACTAATATCTCTTAAGAGAGGGAGGCTTATGGGCAGGTCACTAGTAGTGACATCACTGTATTTGTTTAATAGTTCCTTTATTTCATTTGGTATTGGATCCCTACCATCAAATCTTATGCTATCCTTGGGCTTAGAGATTAGGACAAAGGATTCAATCTCAGGTTCCTTCAATACTTGCAACATTTCCTTTTCACCCAAGGTTATGACAATAAACTCTTTCTCTATTTTAGGATCAGGCAGGGGCTTCATGGTAAAAGTTTCCCCATTCTTAGTGATGGAGTAGGTGTTCTTCCTACAATGATGTGTGGCATCCACATCATATTTTCAAGGCTTGCCTAGAAGGATGTGAGAAGCATCCATTTCCACAACATCACAAAGTACTATATCTTTGAAGTCTGCAATAGAAAACTCTACCCATGCTTGTTCAATTACTAAAGTTTGTTGACCTTTGGTTAGCCAAGAGACATGGTAGGGAAAGGAGTGTGGCTTCTTAGGAATATTTAGTTTATGAACCATTCAAAAGATACTAAATTTTTAGTTGAACCGAAATCTATCAGTAGATTACATACCTTTCCATGGCATTTGATCTTTGTTCTGAAGAGGTTCTTCCTTTGAGGAGGTTCTTAGTTTTGTGGTACTTGAAGAAAGACTTGCCTCATCATCAGACATGCTCCTTCCTCTGGTTCTAGGTACTTTGGATTGGCATTATCTTCTTGTTTGTCATCTTGGATGAGTTGTGTCTTTCTCTCCCCTTGATTTTTTTTGTTCCTTTTCTCAGAGCATCTCCCTACATGGTGTCCTAGTTGATTGTGGTAGTAAAACCTTAGAGGTCCATTACCTCTTCATGTATTTGTTCTCCCTCTATTGAAAGGCCTTCTCCCTCTGTAGTTTCCTCTTAAATTTGAATCACCTCATTCCATGTCTCCTTGGCTTTGGTCAGGCGTCTTGCTACTGCTACCACTGTATTGTCCTCTATTCCAAGAGGCACTTCTTCCTCTAAAATTATTTCCATCATCATTGTTCTTTCCCTTGCCAAAATCTTGTTTTCTTTTCCACTTCTCCTCTACCTTGAGTGCCATTTGATAACATTTTTTTACTGATGTAGGGTAGTGTAGGCTAAGTTCTTCTTGAATGGATACCTTAAGACCATTCATGTATCTTGCTATTTTTTCTTATTCATCCTCTTCTGCATTAGTCTTCATGCATAGTTTTAGGAACTCCTCAGTGTATGATTCTACATCCATGTCCTTTTTCTTTAATTTTTTCTTCCTTCTATGGAGTTGCACCCCATAATATTTAGGCACATATGTATCTCTGATCAATGCTATCATCTTATTCTATGAAGTAATCATACTTTTCCCATTCTTCACCCTCTCTATTCAGATGAAGTTCCACCAAGTTAGGGCTGCTCCCTTCAACTTGGATCTTGTCATCTTTACTCTTTGCTTCTCAGGGATGTAATCACATTCAAAGAAGTTTGTCAAGGCCTCAATCTAGTCCAAGGCCAAATCTGCATTCATCTTTCCATTGAAAGTTGGTAAATCCATCTTCTCCTCCATGGTTCTTCTCCCCATAGATTTAAAAACATCTAGGAGGGGCCTCTGGTTTGCAGGAATGTTCACATCCTGATCAGGGGTGTCATCTTCCTCTTCACTCCCTTCTTCACTACCAGAAGTGTCTTATTTTCCCCTCTCTACTTTGTTCTCGAGTTCTTGAAGCATCCTAGTCAAGGCTACATTCACTGCCCTCTGTTCTCTCACCATCCTTGCAAGTTCTATGTTTGTAACCCTTGAAAGGATCTCTTCATCCTCAAGAGAAGACATAGCTCTGATACCACTTGATGCAGAGTGGACAGCCAGAAGCCTCAAAAAGACTCAAAAGGATAATGTATCCTTCAATACCCCAACTCCAAGAGGCAAAAGTGATCTACACTTATCACAAGTGTAGAAATGACTTGTATCTAGGTTATCACAACCTACTACCCATAGGGAAACCCATTCACTAGGTCGCACCAAGTCTAGAACACCAACTACCAAGGGTTGGCTCTTAAGCACTTATCCCAAATTATCAACAATACCCCATAAAATGACTCCAAGGACTAGGGGTGACCTACAATCATGGATGTGGCCTATTTAGGTCCCTAAGACAAGGATTCCATGATCATATTTAACACATGCAACCTTTTGAACATAGTTTCTTTGGAAACCCTCCTGTTGGCTTGTAACCTTTTCTTGAAGGATTTTTTATCTTACACAAAATATTTCCACATAACCCCCTAAACAATTAGGGATTCAGATACCCTTTATGGCCTAATGTATTAGAATTAAGCACCAAAACATGAAGATAAAAGGAAGACAAGTTGACACACAAAGTTGCTACTACCATTAGGTTTAACTAAGTCTACATTTGCACAACAAGTGCTATTTACTTACATCCAATGCCAAAACCAACACTTGTATCATGTGAGGACATGTATGAGGGTATTATACACTGATTTATAGGCCTTGATGAATCAAAAAACAAAAGTTATGTGGACTATCCTAATTCGCTGGTAGCTGCACACATGGACATGTACACCTAGGGAATCATGGAAAATCAATCTCCCTGCAAGTTATCAAACCAAGCCTACATAGTTTCAAATTACATAGACAAAGCTTTAATTCCACCAAGGGGCATTAGATTCCCATGGTGGAATCGAAAAGAAAACACAATTACAAAGTGAAACCCTAATTTAGGGCCTATAAACCAGGCAGTGAAATTGAAAATTCAATAAATTTTAATGTGTATAAGATCAATACATGAGACCAAGTGAAAAAAAAATATAATTCACAGGGCCATCTTGGTGTTTCAGACTTTCATTCAATTTCTTATGTACCTATCCGTACCGACTAACTGTTCACCAAATTTGTAGAGAAATGGTTGATTTTTATTGATTCTTAATGCCAAAATTACATCATCATCCTACCACCCACCTATAAGGTCTTATGTAGGCATTACCAATGGTTACATCACATTTTTAAACTAACTAGCCATTTGGGAATAAGTTTTACAAGTTTTGACAAAAGTTGTCAATGTTGCTAAAAATTTGCTTGACAACTTTGTTGGGATTAATGGGAAGTATGTACTGAGAGGGGAGGCGTGAATCAATACATCTAAAATTTTTATATCCTTTTATTAATTAACCTTTGTAATCAATTGTATATCCATTCAATCTGATCTATACTATCTTGATGTGAGTTATATCAATTCATAATATTAACATATATGTGAACATTCATAGAAACATTCATGAAAGTAATTTGACACATAACACAAGATATGATATCACAAAAAAATCCTGTGAGGAAGTAAAAAATATGCTGGGGATGGCACCCACAAAATATTCACTATCTATAGATTGGAAGGGGCTAGTTAAGGCTTACAATTTTGATCACTTTTGATGATCTACCCTGTTAAGAGTATCGGTGGAGACCTTTTAAAGTCTACTCTATTAGGAGCTTTAGCAACACTGTTGAGTGTGCACTCAATTAAGATATTTGTTGTTGGACTGTTAAATCCACCTTCCTTGAAAGCATTTTTATACTTTTCTCCACTTTTATAATGATAGAAAATTACAAATTGACCTGGTAAATACAATCTCCTATTGCTGATACAGATCCAATTTAGTTTACATGAAAAATATTATCACCTAATTGTGTTTAATAATACCTTTGATTCTCGATAACCTTTGTTCTTGGTTTTGATAACCAAATTCACCTTTTGTTGTTCTTGTTCTTGAAACTCTCAATCTGATCCATAGATGTGCTCGTTGGATTTATTCATCTCCTCCTCTCTCGTCACATCATTAATAATGAATGATTGCATCATCTATTTATAGATGGATTGACTTCATCAAGTTTCGAGAAAAACAATGTTAACTCTAAGATCAAGTTTACAACTTGTACCTAGATCTCCTAGTCTATGTGTTTTAAATTAGTTAGAATGATTAAAGCACTTACATTCATATTTCTTGTCCCTAAAGAAATGGGTTTAAAAAAAATCAATATCCTATAAATAGAATACACTTGATTTATCTGACGTGGAAGTCAGATCCACTTTTTGCGGGCTGCAACTAGCTTTTAGTTCTGTCTATCAGTCATGCTAGACTATCCTTCAGTTGTGTTATGTTGGTTGTTCTTGAACTATCTCGTCGGTCTGCACTATAGCTTTCATGTCGGGTTCTTCTTTATCTTTCTGTCATTGCATTTTTGGTTTACACACTAAGTTGTGTCGGCAGTTCTCTTTTCACTTAGTCATCTTTGGTGATCTCTTTCTATCTGATCTTCAGTTTGCTCTTCTCTTGTCTTTCGGTGTATGCTTACCGAAAGTGTTGTTTGCATACTAATGGAAAATTAATTTCATAATCTCCCCCTTTGACATTAGTATCAAAAAATTATATGTTCAAACTACTAACAAAATGTTAAGTATATACAACATAAATAATCCTTAGTCATTTAATGAGCCCCCTATGTATATGTCGGTATAACTGTACATATGATATCTTTGTTCATCTGAATATATATCATTTTTCCCTTTTGTATAGTATATTACTCATATTCATTTTCCCCATTTAAATATACCATATACATATCATATTCCCCCTTTTTTGATATTAAGGGCAAAGGTCATTACCTTATAGTTTATCAAAAATGTGGGAGTGTGAAGACTTCACGTCTTCCATTATTTTCTCCCATTGTTATTTGAGGTTCTCTAGAGCCATGTGCTCAAGTGTCATCTTTGAGTGCATGTCATAGATGTTGTCTGCTACAGACATCTCAGGTGTTCCTATCAGTTGCCTTGCTGAACTGATATGTTGTTGGAGTAGTGTAAGGTTTGGTAGAAGTTGAGCTTGGAGCTTGGTTACTTCTTCCCTAAAGTGTGTCTCTGCTTCCCATATTTCATGCCTTAACCTTTTTATCTCTATTATCTTCTCATAATGCAGTTTAACTATATTGTCTCCATCAGTGGTTAAGCTATTTGCACTGTTTGCTAGATCTGTATCTAGCTTTGCAATGTTTTCACTATTTTCTTTAGTGAACTTGTCAATTGTGCTCAATTTTTGAATCAAGGTTATAGCTTCATATATTATTGGATCTAATTTAGTGATGAATTCTGATAGCTTTACCTTATTTACTGCCACTTCTTGGCTGATGTTCTCAATGAGCTTTTGTTGGTACTTCATCTCGACTCTCTCCTCTATTGCCTTCTCAACATCAATATTCTGAGTTGTTATTGCTTCAGTTAGAGTAGCTAATTGATCTAGTATGGGCTTGTTCTGAACAATATCAACATCGAGCACAATTTGATGTAATATGTCCTGTGTTGTCTCTAGTACCATGGAGTTCCTGTGTAGTTTCTTTAACTTCTCCTGTAATGCCTTCCTTTGGCATATTTCTCCATATTCTTGTAATTCTTCAAAGTCAAGTGTAGATGGGTCACACTTTGAATTTCTATAAGTTCATCCAATGTGAATTCCAACTTATTCTTCTTTGATTTCTTCTTCTTCTTTGCTGAATCACTAGATTGTAAAACGATTGCCAATTTCTTGGCTTTCTTAGTTGTGCTCGATGAAGTGACCTATTGTGCTTCTTTGTGCTTCTTGGTATCATTTTCAGCTTGTCGGGTGTCTGTAGATGTCTCCACATTCACCTTCACATCGTTGGTAGCACGTTTGTCAATTTCCTCAAGAGTACCATCTTTAGGTTTGTCTCCTTCTTCAGTGTCCTTTGCTTCATCATTCTTTGATTCTACATTCTTATCTATTGTGTCTGCATCCTTTTCTTTATCTCCTCTTGTAACCTTATCAATGTCGGTTACATCTTGAGTATCTCTGATGTCTTGCTGACCATTGTCTTTTTTTTCTTCTTCCCCTGCATCCTCAGGAGTATCCTTCTTAGGTGATTTTCTTGATTCTTGTAGGATATTGATAGCTTGTATCAATATTGGCATGTCTCCTAGAATATTTACTTGTGCAGTATCAACTGTTGTGTCCTGCTCATCGGTTGTGTCCTTTGCAACAGTGACATCTTCATCTTTATTCACTTCCTATGTTGGGTCATCAGTGATGTCAATGATGTTAGTGTCCACAATGTTGTCATTTGTGGTGTCTGGCCATGATTCATCTACAACATCTACACTCTTGTTTCTAGTTATATCATCTTCTTCTTTTCCTAACTCAACAGATGTGTCATCTTGAGTTGCCTTGTCAACATCTTTTTGTTGAAGGTCTTTGTCAAGGCTTTCCTCCTCAGTAGGTCTATTCATAATCTTGCACCATTTCTTGTGGCTGTCTTGTTCAAGCTCTATAAGCTTTCCTTCAAGAAATTTATATGCTCTCAACTTCAATGAGAACTCCTTTTTATACTTCTCCATCATTTCATCTATTTATACCTTCTTTGATTCAGGTGGCATTAGAGAAACAAGTACTTTGTCTCTTATTTCTTTCTCATTCTTCAAAGCAAATGTCCAACGGGAGTATAGTCTATCCAAGAGTTCCCTTGGTACATGACTGCCTTCAAAATGAATCTGTACATATTTGAACTTGTACATTTTTGCTATGATGGCATCCTCTACTTTATTATGATCTTCTAGGTCTAATTTCAACCATCTTCTTATCTTTGAATATGTAATAGATCCATAATTTACAATAGATTTGCATATGTCATCAATAGATTCAGGAGCTTGTACCTTGACACTTTCTACCTCTACAGCTTCATCCTTCTCGATGTCTTCTATATCCTCTTGGGTTCTAATGAATTTCCTTCCTCTTTTGTTTTGACCTCTTTTCAGTGTGGCAACTTTTCTTTTGTATGTCCCAACCTTTCCTTTCTTTAAAGGAAAAGGAGTAGAATCCTTTGATGTTCAGCTTCTAGTTCTAGAAGCAGATATTGTCCTTGGCTTCTTAGTTGGTGGAGGAGGTGGTGAATCTGACTATGTTTCCTCAGAGTCATCCTTTCCTTCATCTTTATCGATAGATAATTGTTCTGTGATTTCTTCCTCCTTTTCAACTTCTTCTTGTTCAGCTTCTTCCTCGATTGCCAATAGTATCTTCTTTAGATTCTTCACCATCTTGTCCTTCTTTCTGTCAATTTTCTTAACAACTAGGCCAGATTTTATTCTGAAGTCTTGGCCTCTTCATATGTTCCAATTTGGGTTGTTTCTTATCCAATGGTTCATTGATCAAGACATTAATTGCCTTAGTTACAAGATCAATGTTTATTTCGTACTCTAATGGTTGTAACCATGCTTTCCTTGGTACAAAAAGCTTAATGTATGCATTTTCTATATCATCCATGAAGCGTATCTCATCCTTATACTTTTCAATGAGTTGCTCGGGGATTCTTACCCTCTTTTGCATTCGGTCTTTGAATACATTGAAGTATTCATCCATGACTATCTCAAAGTTATCTCCTAGTGTGGCTATGTGCTCACTGATTTGCATGGTGACCGGTTTGGTGCTGTCACATTTCACATCTCCTACCGATCAGAATGTTTCTTGAAAATGGAAGAAAATACACATTATTAGTGAGCCAAACTTACAAGTGTTTGACTTCGCATTCCTGATAGTCTTTAAATTGTCTTTCAACTGATTCAGGAATAATTCAAATAAGTCTAATTGTGTTCCATTCTTCACAATTTTGTAGGTTGTGTCTACTGTACCTGATGCTATGTTGTTCAATCTACTGGCTTGGAAGAATTTGTAGCCTAGAATGCATGCACCGAACTTGATCTCATCATCAGTTATTGTCGTAACTTTCAGTCCTCTGCCATCCCATTTGGCTCATGTCATCTTCTTGGTCTTGGCCTTTGGTGGATGCTTTAGTGCCTTTACTTTCTTGATTATGGGGTAACTAGTGACTGCATGGATGACATCTCGGGTTCTCACCTTCCGTTCATCAAGCCACAACTTGTTTTTATGCATTCGGCTTAGCACTAACTAAATCCATTCAGATTTGAAAACCTTCGGGAACATTAGGGCATTGGTGAGCCCTTTTACTTCAATATGATTTTGTTCATCTTTTAGTGTTCCATCTTTGTTCCATAGCTTCTTATAAGCTTCTTCAACTTCTGAAGTTCCTATCTCTGCAATCTTGCAGTGTATGAAAGATCAAACATCTTCCATGAGTAAAACCCTAGATGGTATGCGTGAAAATGCTCCAGCATTGTCGGGTTGTGAGGAAACCTCAGGAGGAATCTTGTAGTTAGGTTCCTCACATGCTGAATTCTTGATGAGCTTGAAATCATCCTTCTTTGTGTTCTTGGATTTCACGGTTCTTGATGTCGAGGCCATTTTTAGAAATTTAGGGCTTCCTATGAAATGCGTGAAAATAGAGTTGTTGGTTCTATAGAAATTACTATTTATACTTGCAAATATTTCTGATCTGCTAGGAGTGCTGGTGGTCAAGTCATGGTCGCTTTGTAACTTAGTTGCTTTCTGCTCAAAAATTGCCTTGCTCTCTCTACTCTTGGTCATCGTGAACAATGAGTTGTTCTGTTGCCCTATTTATAGTTGTTTCCCTAAAATGCGTGTCATAAATGCTTACCAACTCCTCGGTGTATGAAGATAGAGTTTGTCGGTGAAGACTTCACTTTCCTTCGGTGACAATATAACATTTCAGAGAAATCATTATTCCACTTGCTTTTACCGACAGGTTTCAGTGTCGCAGACAACTTATTCACTTTGCTTGTTTACCGACGAGGCTCATTTTATACTAGCAACTTTGTTTTTAACCGACGCATCTTGGTAAGTGTAGGCAGTCTTAGCTTTGAGTGTATACCGATGGGTTTCAGTATTTATGCCCGAAAGCATAGTTATCACAAATTTTAACAAGTAATACCATGATGCATCTTTCTTATGCTAATTTGGCATTATATAAACATATTATGGAACTGATGTAAAATAATAGCTTGGGGTAATGAAGCTCCATACTTACTTTTTCTTCCTAGGTGGGGGTGGTGATGTCACCAGATCCATTAGATGGGGTGTCACCATTTGCATTGCTCATTCCAGCTTCATCATTGTTTGAATATTTTCTCCACATTTTGTCTCTTTCCCTTCGGATGTCTTCAATGGTGTTTCCATTGGGATATTTGCTTGTCTTTGTCATTCAGTCTCTGCTATCTTTCTTGAGATGACCAAATTTGTGACAGTGTAAACATGTCATTCCGAGGTTAGTCCACCCTCTAGAATTTCTAGTCCACTATCTCATACATTTTGTAGCAATGTGACCATATCTTCTACATGTTGTACAATTTTTCCAAGTGTTGTAATCCAATACATACTGATTACCGACTCTCTTCAGTTGATAGGGAGTTTCTTAACCTTTAGGCTTCCATGCTTGCCTTTCTTTTTCTAGCATTCAAGAGTTGTGTGCCCATTCATTTTGCATGTAGGACAATATTTGTCCATGTAGGTTTCCTTCTTTGGTTGTTTCATCTTAGAATTACATTCATATGCTTTATGTCCTTTCTTGTTACATTTATAAAAAAATCCTATGAATGAAGATGTAGATTTAGGAATACCTTTCTTTTTGTCTCTGCATACATTTGATGTATGGCCTTGCTTTCCATAGTGATTGCATGTTAGCTTTCTTGGTCTTGAATTTATGTAGACATTCTTTGGATCAGTTTGATTTGATGATTCTCCATTCTCAGTAAAACCTAGACCAGTATTTTTGTTGACTCTTTGTTGTCCTTCAAGAAAATCATCCATTCTTTTATTGCTTTCTTCAGCTTTCTTGATAATTTCATTATGTTGTTGCTGAATTCTTATTTCATGTTTCAACTTTTCATTCTCATCCCTCAGTTCACCGATAGCTTCTATTCTTTCAATGAGTTCAACTTTTATTTATTTTCCTCTTGACTCATAAGAATAATTTGATTTTTTATCTCATGGTGTTGCTCTGTAAGTCTTTGTATTTCAGACTCTTTTTCTTGTAGCTTTTCTGTGATCTTTCTTCTATCATTAGTAGCTAGTATTCTTTCTTGCTCAGCCTATCTAGCATTTTTCATGACATCAATCATCCTTACCATATGTGTCTCTTGACCGATTTGTAGAGATTTAACTTGTCCAACCAGATGTAGATTGATTTCAGTTAGGCTTGTGATGCTTTCTTTTGATGCATCTGATGCTTTGCTTGTAGTTGATCTTGAAGACTCAAAGAACTGTGGCATCTCTTCCTCATGATAATCTGTCTCATTACAGTGAGATGCCATATTATTTATTTCATCTAGTAGTTGTCTCATATTGATTCTAGCTTCTTTATACTGTTCATAGAACATCTAAATTTCAAGCTTCTTATTCTCAATATTTTTATCAAGTTTGTACTTCTCCATTGTATGATCTTTTCTCTTAAGCCTTTAAGATTTCCAAGAAGAGAATTAGCTTTGATACCAATAGTTGGGATTAATGGGAAGTATGTACTGAGAGGGGAGGGGTGAATCAGTACCTCTAAATTTTTTATATCCTTTTATCAATTAACCTTTGCAATCAATTGTAATCCATTCAATCTGATCTATACTATCTTGATGTGAGTTATATAATTTCATAACATTAACATATATGTGAACATTCATAGAAACATTCATGAAAGTAATTTGACACATAACACAAGATATGATATCGCATAAAACTCCTATGAGGAAGTAAAAATTGTGGTGGGAATGGCACCCACAAAATATTCACTATCTGCAAATTGGAAGGGGTCGGTTAAGGCTTACAATTTTGATCACTTCTGATAATCTACCATGTTAAGAGTATTGGTGGAGACCTGTTAAATTCTACTCTGTTAGGAGCTTTAGAAACAATGTTGAGTGTGCACTCGGTTAAGAGATTTGTTGTTGGACTGTTAAATCCACCTTCCTTGAAAGGATTTTTACACTTTGCTCCACTTGTTAGAATGATAGAAAATTAGAAATTGACCTAGTAAATGCAATCTCCTATTGCTAATACAGATCCAGTTTAGTTTACATGAAAAATATTATCACCTAATTGTGATTGAATAATACCTCTGATTCTCGATATCCTTTGTTCTTGGTTCTGATAACCAAATTCATCTTTTGCTATTCTTGTTCTTGAAACTCTCAATCTGATCCATAGATGTGCTCATTGGCTTTATTCATCTTCTCCTCTCTCTTCACATCATTAATAATGAATGATTGCATCATCTATTTATAGATGGATTGACTTCATCAAGTTTTGAGAAAACAATGTTAACTCTAAGATTAGGTTTACAACTTGTACCTAGATCCCCTAGTCTATGTGTTTTAAATCAGTTAGACTAATTAAAGCACTTACATTCATGTTTCTTATCCCTAAAGAAATGAATTTAAAAAAAAATCAATATCCTATAAATAGAATACACTTTCTTTATCTAACGTGGAAGTCAGATCCATTTTTTGCGGGCTGCAACTAAATTTTGGTTCTGTCTATCGGTCACGCTAGACTGTCCTTCGGTTTTGTTATATTGGCTTCTCTTTAACTGTCTCGTTGGTCTGCACTGTAACTTACATGTCAGTTTCCTCTTTATCTTTCTGTTATTGCATTTTCAGTTTACACACTAAGTTGTGTCGTCTGTTCTCTTTGCACTTCGTCATCTTCGGTGATCTCTTTCTATCTGATCTTTGGTTTTCTCTTGTCCTATCTTTCGGTGTATGCTTATTGAAAGTTTTGTTTGCATACTAATGGAAAATTAATGTCATCAAACTTTTTGAGCAATTTTGCAATATTTTTCAATTTTGCATATTAGGTGACCAAACTTGGTCCAAACCTTTATTTTGTGATCCATAATCAATCAAAACATGAAAAATATGAAAATGACCTATACTTTAGGTTTTGAGCATTCATTGACCAATAGTTGACTAAGGGCTTATAAAATGCCAATCTTGGAACTAGGTCTTACAAAAGAAGTCCAATGTGAAACCTAGGGTACTAACATGATCTTAAGGTCACTAGGACCTTGAAGGAAACCATAAGTTCCAAATGAACACTTAGGTTAACTAGGGTGCTCCTGCACCACTTATGGTGGAAAGAGTTGCAGAGGGACCGAAAGAAGAACGTGAGATGAAGATCAATCGGTGGAGGTTGATGGTGGAAAAGATAAAAGTTAAGTTCATTCTTGGGACTATGAACTTGAGTTATTTAAGAAGTTGTAGAATTTGAAATAGAAGGAGATGACTATGGAAGATTATATTGAGGATTTATACAAGTTGACTATTCAGTCTGGGCATAGAGAACTTTCTAAAGAAAAGGTGGAAAGGTATGTTAATGGTTTGAAATTCAATATCCAAGATGAGACCGGTATGTTAAATATTGACTCGGTAGAAGATTCTTATCAGTATGCATTGAAGGCAGAAGACAAGTTGAAGTGAAGACATTTTGGTAATTCTTGAGGGAAGGAGAAGAAAGAGTAGTTGGTAAAGGATAAATCAAAAATTGAAGATGAACCAAAACCTATTGAACCGAGGAGAAAGAAAGGTAGAGGTGTATTCAGAGGTACTTGTTATAACTATGGAGAAGAAGGACATCAATCACTTGAATGTCCCCATGCAGATTAGAAGGTTGATAGTCACTGAAATGTTGTGGTGAATGAAGTTGCTAAGAATGAACCTGAGGTGGAGGGTGTGAATATTTTTCTTAGGAGAACTTTGTTTTCCTCAAAGAAAGCTAATTCTTGTCAGAGGAAGAACTTGTTTAGGACTATCTATAAGTCCAGTGGAAAATGTTGTAAGGTTATTGTTGATGGAGGAAGTACTGATAACCTAGTTGCTGAGGAGATGGTTCAAAAAATTGGTTTGAAAAGGTTGAGGCTATTGGAAAGTTGACTACCTGAGGATGCATGACTCATTTTGTGTTGTCATCATGGCAACAAAGTCATGTTTAGTTTCTGTCATGACACGACTACATTTGGGGCCAAATTTT
This sequence comes from Thuja plicata, assembly GCA_018584345.1. NCBI lineage: Eukaryota > Viridiplantae > Streptophyta > Pinopsida > Cupressales > Cupressaceae > Thuja > Thuja plicata. The sequence continues at coordinate 758,332 of MU228128.1, read as the reverse complement.
GACAGAAGTTTCCGACGGGTAACTTTTTCTTATGAATTTGGTTTTTTTTTTGTAATAAGCCCTGATGATGTCAGTATTCTGATGGGTGTTTAATTGACCATCAAAACTCTGATAGATTTGGGGTATACATTAAAAAAAAATTGAAACAGCCTCATCATTTTCATTTCGATTGGAGAGCGGGAGAAAAGGAGCGATAGCTGAGCGTGGGAGAAGGTATGTGATTTCTTCATCTTTCGAGCCTCTGGCATCATATTTGAATGCATTTCATTTTATTGTTGAGGTATTTTCTCTCTAAAATGACCGCATTCTACTGGTGTCGTGCCCTAGCCAGTGCTTTATCTCTATTATTTTATGTTATTGGTGCTTGTGCTCAACGATATCGATTCACTGTATTCAAATGTTTGGATTCACGTTTGTTGATATTACTGGCATATGTGTTTAATGACACCATTGTATATTGTTGTCACTAAAATGACCGTATTCTACTGGTGTCATGCCCTAGCCCATGCTTTAACTCCATTATTTGATGTTATTGGTGATTGTGCTCAAGGATATCTATTTTTTTGAAATGTTGGCTGTGGTTATCAAATGGACAGCCCGTGAGCTTCTAGCTAGGCGCTATTTGTATTGATAGCTTAGGGCATCAAATGTATTGTATCATTGATAGTTGAGACTTTGTTAAAAGGAAATAGGACAAAGAACAATTTTTATTTAGTTTCTCTATTTTGATCCCTAAGTGGCTTACAA
>MU228128.1:722028-747463 GCA_018584345.1 Thuja plicata | reverse complement strand
AAATGGAGAAGCTGACATATGCATTGTGCGCGCATCTACAAACAGTTGATGCTATGAAAGTATTTTGGTAGAAAGAGATCCAATCTCTTAAAATTGCGTACCCTGAAGTGTATATGGAGTAAGTATGTAGTATACTTACAATGTTTTGTACACCTTTTTCATTAATGTCAAAGGGGGAGTAATATAGAATGTGTATATTCAGAGAAGTATATGTATATATGATGTTATACAGTCACTTTTTGTGTTAAGTCATTTTGAGTAACTTGACCACATTCATTTTTTGCCATAAATGACAAAGGGGGAGATTGTTGGAAAGTTGACTACCTGAGGATGCATGACTCATTTTGTGTTGTCATCATGGCAACAAAGTCATCATGTTTAGTTTTTGTCATGAGTAAGTATGAAAATAGGACAGACAGAGATACTCAGCGATCAACACATCAGTGCACATGCAAGAGATCGATTTAGCTTATGCACATTCAGATATAAGTTGTATGACATGTTTACATGCTACATCCAGAAATGCATAGTACGAAACTATAATATGGAAAAGTTACAGGCAGATCAGTAGACCAGCAGTCCAGAAGATAGAGCATGGAAGCCGACTACTGTTTTGATCAGCGTGAATTATTTTGTGATGTAATGGATAAGCACCTTTTTTTATATGTTTGTAATGATGTAATTATCATTATAGTAAACACGCTTGAGCCAACTTGTTCGGAAGCATTTGTATATTTTGTTTTAGGGCTGACTAGTGTTTTGTTTTGGGTCAGGCCTATTCAAATTTGAATATATAAGTATGTAATGTAGAGATATGATAGAAGCATCAATTATTATGCAAGAGGAAGATATAGAGGGATAGTACTATGAAGTCAGTATATGATATAGCTCTTTGAGAGAGTAAGAGCATTTGTGCATACACGAAACTGATTAGACAATAGTGTCATCACAATAGTTCATTTTGATATAGTGCATATCATCTTTCAAAAGGTTGTAGCCTTCATCTTATTGGGTAGTGAGCCTAGGAAGTAAGCCATATACCTTTAATAGGGTTTTTTAAAAGACTCCTAACAGGGTCCGACCTTCAACCAAGTCATTGTACTCATATTGTAAAGACTGCTTCTAACAGGGCAAAGGAACTCTCACAAGTTCATTATACTTAGTACAATATTTGTGGGTACTAATTCCCACCGGGGTTTTCCTCTGATCAAGGTTTCCCCGTAATCATATCATGTGTCATGAGTTGTTATGTTAAGCTTCATTCTATTTATGTTTGATTTATGTTCAAGTTGCTGAAAAAGTAATTAATAGACAAACACTGATTCACCCCCCCTCTCAGTGTTTCTAACAGAGGCATCCTTGTCCTTATAGGATAAGTTGGCTACAATTTGGTCATGTAGTAGAAGACAAAGAGTAGTTCATGGTGAGTTTTCACATTGGTACCTATAGTGATGAAGTATTATGTGACATTATGGAGATCAGTTCTTGTCATGTTTTACTCGGTAGACCTTGCTAGTATGATAGAGAGGTTATTCATGACTATAAAAGAAATTCCTTTACTATACTGAAGGATGGACAAAATTCTATTTTGATTCCTTTGAAGGATGCAGAGCTTAGTAAGAGGAACTTGAACATTAGTAGCAGATCTGAAATGGTTGCAGATATTGGTGCAGAAATTAGCATGCAAAGATATGAAGATAAATCAACAAGTACTAGTGGTAAAGGGAAGTAGAAGAAGAACCAAAGGAAGAGTGTGTCAGTTGAGGACTTAGAAGACATGTATATCAAGAACAAGTTTGGGATCGATGTGTTGAATCCCAAAAGATGTTCGTCCAGCTACTGAGTGTTGGAAATAATGGGAAGTGTATACTCAGAGGGTAGGGGTGAATCAGTACCTCTAAATTTTTTTTTATCTCTTTTAACCTTTATCCATTGTGTAATCAATTGTATAACCAATTATCTATTCTATACTATATTTGTGTAAGATATATCAATTCTTTATCTTAATCAAACATGTAAACATTCATGAAAGCAATTAACTCATAACACAAGATATGGTAACGCAGAAAACCCTTGTTAGAAGGTAAAAACTGCAGTAGGGATGGTACCCACAAAAACTTCACTATCTGCAGATTAGAAGGGGTTGGTTAAGGCTTACAATTTTATCACTTATGATGATCTACCCTGTTAGGAGTATTATGTGGAGACTAGTTAAGGTCTACTCTGTTAAGATCTTTAGCAAAACTATTTAGTACACACTCGGTTAAGAGATTTATAATAGTATTGTTAAATCCACCTTCCTTGAAGGGATTTCTTCTAATTTATACACTTGTTAGAATGCAGAAAAAAATACTCATTGACCTGAGTGTATGAAATCTAACAATTTCTAATTAAAGATCCATTACAATTCACATGTATAAATTTATCACCTATTGTGATTGATTAATACCTATGTTTCTCGGTAGCCTCTGTTCTTGGTTCTTGATAACCAATTTCATCTTTTATTGTTCAGCTTCTTGAAACTTTTAGTCTGATCCATAGATCTGCTCGTTGGCTACATTTATCCTCTCATGCATGATAATGAATGATCTTACAACATCTATTTATAAGATAAATTGACCTAATGTAGTTTCACGTATAACAAAACTAACTCTATGACCAAAGGTTTACAACTTGACCTTGATCTCCTAGTTTGCAAGTTTTTAATCAGTTAGACTAATCAAAACAATTACAATAATGTTGTTTGTCCCTTAAGTAATGGTTTTAAAACAAACCAAGACTCTATAAATAGAATATATCTATTTTATATGATGTGGAAGTCAGATACACTTTTTTCAGGATGTAACCGACTTTCGGTGTCTGTTACTCAGTTGATATGAAGTCGGTTTGACTTTCTTTCGGTGTTCCTGGTTGAACTGTCTGTCAGGTTTCTCTCTTGTATGTTCTTTTGGTTTGCACTGTATGTACTCATCGGGTTCCTTTGTCAGTTTACTCCTGTCAGGTTCCACTTTATCATCTTCGGTTTGCACTTTCGGTTAACACTACAAAACTGTGTCATCAATTTTCTCCTTGCTTAGCATTTTTGGTTTGAACAAAAAACCTGAATTTCAGTGTAGTGTAACTGTGGTTTAAACAACTTGTTTTCTCATTGCATACTAATGAAAAAACTTTATGTTTATCAATCTCCCCCTTTGACATTAGTATCAAAAACTGATATGTGCAAAATACTAACAAAATTTATAGTTTGAACACCTTGTATATTACCTTATTCATTTCATGACCCCCCCTATACATATGCTGGTATAATATAGTATATGTATATTATACAGCTATCTTTATACTATCTCCTCCTTTTCCTTTTTCTTTCCCCCTTTTTACTATATTCTCTATCTCTGTACATATTATTTCCTTTTCCCTCTTTTATTCATCTTTGTTCATATCAATTTACTTTTCCTGCTTTTTTGATAGTAAGGGCAAAGGTGTATACCTATAGCTTATAAAAAATATGAGAGTGAGAGGATTACATTTCCTCCATCATCTTCTCCCATTTCTCTTTGAGATGTTCAAGAGCCATATGTTCCAATATTATCTATGCATGTATGTCATAGATGTTGTCTACTACAAATATCTGAGGGGTGGCAATAAGTTTCCTTGCTGAACTTAGGTGAGTCTCTAGAAGTGTGAGTTTTAGTAACAGTATATATTATATCTCGGTAACCTCCTCTTTGAATTTTGATTCTACTTCCCAAAGTTCCTATCTTAACCGTTTCATCTTAATGATCTTATCATAATGCAATTTGATTTCATTTTTCATCTGTGGTTAGACTTTGTGCACTTGCAGTTAGATCAAATTTGATCTTTGCAATCTTATCATTGTTATCCTTAGTAAATTTCTCTAGAGTGCATAGCTTTTGGATTAATAAAACAACTTCAGTTATGATTGGATCTAATTCATCTAATAAATCTAAAAGCTTTACCTTATTTTCTGCCACTTCTTGGCTGATCTTTTCTGTCGATTTGTGTTGAAATTTCTGCTCTACTCACTCCTCAATTGCCTTTTCTGCATCAACATTTTGTGTGGTGACATCTTCGGTGAGGATGGCAAGTTGATCTAGTATGGGGGAATTGTGATCAACATATATGTTGGGAACAATCTGACTCAATATGTCCCTTGTGTTCTCCAGTACCAATGAATCTCATTGCTTCTTCTTAAGCTTCTCTTGCAAATATTTCCTTTGGCATATTTTTCCATACTCTTGGAGAGATTCAAAATCTAATGTAGTTGGGTCACATTTCGGTATTTCTATGATTTCATCTAGTGTGACTTCCATCTTTTTCTTCTTTGATTTCTTCTTCTTATGTTGTGTTCCACCTATATGTAGAACCATAGCCAACTTCTCTACTTGGTCTGATGTGCTACTAGATGGCTTCTAAGGTGTTGTACCTTTCTCCTACTTCTTGGTGTTTTCTTGTTAGTTTTTTGAGGACATCTCCTTATCAACCTTTGGTGTTTTTGTAGCTTTTCCTTTTGTTTCCTTTAGCATGGTATCAACTATCTTTTCTAGCTCATCCTTCTCTTTTTGAACTTCATCAACATATTTCATTTGTGGATCTTTCTTGGTGGTATCTCCATCTTCTTATTCTTCACCAATGACATTATGTTCATCAGTTGTGTCCTTATTTTCATCAGATGTATCTTTTTGCTCATCATTACCCTTGTCCTCGGGTATGCTTGCATCGGGCTTGGGGGTCTTCTCCTTCTGTGAGATAATATTGATTACTTGAATCAATAATGGCATTTGTCCTAGTATGTGTACCTGTGCAACATAAATTGTAGTGTCATGTTCGTCGGTATGGTCCTTGACAATAGTGGCATCTTCATCTTTCTGAATTTCATCTGCAGGATCATCGGTGATGTCAATAACTATATTATCCACAGTATTGTTTGGCCATGTATCATCTACAACATCTATATTCTTTTTGTCTATAGTGTCCAATTCCTCTGTGTCTAATTCTACTGTTGTGACATCTTTATCAATTGTAGTAACATGTTCGGGGCTTGCCTCCTCAGTAGGTCGATTGAGTATTTTACTCCAAATTTTATTACTATCCTTTTCTAGCTCTATAATCTTTCCCTGTAGAACTTTGTAAGATCTCATCTTGGGTGAGAACTCTTTTGAATGTTTCTCCATCATCTCATGGATTTCTTCCATTTTTGATTTGGGAAGCATAAGAGAAACTAGTACTCTTTCCCTTATCTCCTTTTCACTCTTTAATGCATAAGTCCATGTGGCAGATAGTCTTTCTTGTAGTGCTTTTGACATTCTATCATCAAATTGTACTGGTACATATTTGAAGATAATCATTGATTTTATCAATGCTTCCTCAACCTTGTTCTAATGATCAGGCTCTAATGTTAGCCACTTTCTTACCTTGGTGTCGGTTAAGCCACCTCTTTTTGAAATAGATTCACATATCTCATTAATAGTTTCAGGAATATTGGTCTTTTCTATTTGGATAGATTCATCTTTCTTTATGTCCTCCATGTCTTCCTTGTTTAGGATTAGCTTCCTTCTCCTCTTTGGTGCTTTGGACTGTTTGGTTGGAGGTTTTCTCTTATAAGTCCTTACTTGACCTTTCTTTAATGGCGAAGGACTTGTGTCCTTTGTTGTTTGAATCCTTGTTCGTGTTGCAGTTGTAGTCCTAGGCTTCTTAGCTGGTGGAGGTAATGGTGTATCTGACTCTATAGACTTTGAGTCACTTTCCTTTTCAACTTCATTGATGGGTGACTATCCCTCGGTTTCTTCTGTCTTTTTGGTTTCTTCTTTTGTAACCGGTAGTCTCTTCTTTAAGTTCTTGACCATCTTATCCTTCTTCCTGTCAATCTTCTTCACAACCAAGCCAGTTTTGATTCTTTCTTTGGATTCTTCATAAGTTCCAAACTTGGGTTGTGATTTATCTATTGGATCATTTATTAATGCATCAATTGCATTAGATGCTTGATCTATGTTTATCTCATAGTCAAGTGGAGATAGTCATGTTGTTCTTGGTACAACAGGTTTGATGTATGTGAAGTCAGTGTCTACCATGAAACATATATCAGTCTTAAACTTTTCAATTAATTGTTTGGGGATCCTTACTCTCTTCTCCATTCTCTCCTTGATTCCAGCAAAGTATTCATCCATTACTGACTCAAAATTATCTCCTAGTTATTTTATAAACTCACTAATTTGAATGGTCACTGGTCTTGTTGTGTCTCATTGCACATTTCCTATAGATGGAAAAGATTCTTGGAAGTAGAAGAATATGTACATGATAAGTGAACCAAACTTACATGAATTTGATTTTGCATTTCTGATTGTCTTTAAGTTCTCTTCTAACTACTTGAGTAGAATTTTTGACAGATCCAACTGAGTTCCCTTCTTGACAATCTTGTAGGTTGTATCCACTTCTGTAGATGCAATGTTGTTCACCCTACTATCCTGAAAGAACTTGTATCCTAAGAAAGATGCTCCAAATTTCATTTCATCCTTTGTAATGGTGGATTCCTTAAGTCCTCTTCAATCACATTTAGCTCCCGTGTTCTCAATGTCAGCTTTAGGCAGGTGCTTCAATGCCTTTACCTTATTAGTTATTGGATAAATGGTGACAACATGTATAACATCTCGTATTATCGGTTTAGGCTCATCATGCCATAGATTTTGGTCATGGATCCTTCTCAGTACTAACCAAATCCATTCGGTCTTGAATTACTTCGAGAACCATAGGGAATTTGTGAGCCCTTTTAATTCGATGTGTTTGTGCTCTTCTTTGATAGTGCCATCAACTTTACATAGCTTCTTGAAATATTTCTCAACCTCCAGATCGCCAATCTCTGCAATCTTGCAGTGTATGTATGCTTGCACGTCTTTAACAAGAAAAAACCTAGCTGGTATTCTTGAGAATGCTCCAACATTGTCAGGTTGTTAGGCAATTTCTAGGCATATCTTATATTGTGGTTCCTCACATGTACTGTTCTTGATAAGTTTTAACTTGTTCTTCTTAATACTCTCTAGCTTAGCGGTTCTTTATGTGGTCGCTATTGTTTCTGACATTAGGGATTTTTTTCGTAAATGATAAACATAGTTTTTGGTTATGCTTGGTACTTACTTTAACCTATGTAGCTATAACTAGTCTACTTGGAGTGCTTTGAATCGGGTTGGAGTCGCACTGCAATGCTGTCGCTTCTTGCTCTGGTTTTGCTCTGGTCGCTTCACTCAAATTTCTAGTGAGAAATGAAACCCTTCCATCATCTATTTATAGAATTTTCCCTAGGTCAATTCATTAATACTCAAACACTCCTTGGTGTGTGAAGATGGACTCATTGATTGAAACACTAACTTCTCTTTTGGTGACAGTGCGATTCTTCAGTCAATTGTTAACTTTCTTTTTACCGATGGGTTTTAGTGTATGGCAAAGGCAACTTTGTCAACTCACATGATTACCGATGGATCTCAGTTTACATTAGCAACTTTAGCTTTTACGTGTTAACCGTCGATTCTCGGTAAGTGTAGGCAATTCAACTTTGAATGTATACCGATGCATTTTGGTATGTATTGACTGATGGGATAGTTTTCACATAATCATAATAAGTAATACCATAGTGCATCTATAATCATGCTAATTTGGAATTTCAACTATGTATAATGGAACTGATGTAAAATATGACTTGGTGTAATGTAGTTCGATACTTACTTTTTCTGCTTAGGTGGGGGTGGTGATGTCACCAGATCAATTGGATAAGGTGTCACCATTTGCATTTCTTGGTCCAGCTTCATCCGTGTTTGTAGCTTTCCTCCACATTTTGTTTCTCATCTTCCTGATGTCTTCAATGGTGTTTCCATTGGCAAAGGTGCTGGTATTTGTTATTCAGTCTTTGCACTCTTTCTTGAGATAACTGACTTTATGATAGTGTAATCATGTCATTCTGGGGTTGGTCCAGCCTCTAGGCTTTCTTGTCCATTGTGTCATATAGTTTGCAGAAATGTGACCAAGTATTCCACATTTTGTACAATTTTCCCAAGTGTTGTAATCCCATACATATTTTTTATCAACTCTTTTTGGATGATAGGAAGATTCTTGACCTTTAGGCTTACATACTTGTGTTTTCTTTTTCCAGCATTCAAGAGTAGTGTGCCCATGCATTTTGCAATTAGGACAATATTTGTCCATGTAGGTTTCCTTCTTTGGTTGTTTCACCTTAGATTTACATTCATATGCTTTATGTCCTTTCTTGTTACATTATAAAAAATTCCTATGAATGAATATATGGATTTAGGAATACCTTTCATTTTTCTCGTGCAAACATTTGATGTGTGGCCTTCCTTTTCAGAGTGATTGCATGTCAGCTTTCTTGGTCTTGAATTTGCATAGAAATTCTTTGGATTAGCTTGATGTATCATCTTAAAATGGAAGAAATTCCATGTTAAGAGCATTTAGCCCTCCTTAGGGGATGTTTTTGGCCTCCATCATATCATCCTCCTATTTCTGCATTATCCTCTGCTTCTGTGCCTATTTAGGACCCTGATTGGGCCTCTCCAGGCACCTTCTACCCCACCTGGCATATTTTCCAGGGGTTCCGCCCCCCTAGGTCAAGGTAGACCTTGACCCTAACCTAGGTCAGGGTCAACCTTGACCCTGAATAGGGCCCCCCTTTCAAAACTGGAAGCTTGTCGGCTGCCGGGGGTCATCCAAAATTTAGTTTTCCCGCTTCTGGGTCGGCTGTTTCAGTTTTCGAAATGTTGATTCCTAAATTATATTTAATATAGGTCCTTTTCTAGGGGCATGGGTCTAATTAGAATTTAATTATCCTATGTCAGCCTCCTGAGAAGATTGTGCCCTAGTTTCATATAAAAGGAAGTTTTCTCCTCTCATTTTCTCTAAGCATTATTAACCATCAACTAAGCGATATTGAGCAAAAAGAAGAATTTCAAGCATCCATTATTCTACATGTTCTCAAGTTATCAAGGTGTTTAAGTCTTCCTTTTTAGCATTCAAGTTCTCCATTAAAGATCAAGGATTCAAGCTTTCAAGCCTTTGAAGGGATTAGGTGCAAACATTCAAAATTCATCATTCAAACCCTAGATCTAGCCATCATGGTGGTGTGAGCTTCCTTCAAGATCCTTTGTGCATCCTCAAGATTCATTCATCCTCTCTTCAAGGTGGATTTCAAGCATACAATCATGGAGGTTTATGGTTTCTAAAGTCCATGCTTTCATGTCTTTCATACTTGCATACATTTGAATTACAATTACATATCTATTGAATATCATAGCTTCATTGTTAAATTCAATTCTACTACTTGCCAACATTCTATACTTTATTGATTTCAAGGTTAATTCCTAAATTAGGGTTTGACTAAGGCAAAACCCTCCCCCACAACAAACAATCCTCTTTTTCTTGTAGGTACAGGTTCAGAATAGCATATTTGAGACCAGATCTAGATACCCTTTTCGGCTTTCTTTTGAACAACGCGAACAGATTCTTTGTCAGACCTGTGCAGGTCAGGGTCGACATTATTGGGTTGGGTTGAAATTTGTGGGTCAAGGTCAACATTTTTAATAAAATGACATCAAAATAAAAAAATATTTCTGGGTTTTGTTCGTCTCTGCGTTCTGGTTCAGGATCATCTGTCAGTTTTTCCAGAAATAGTCTACAGACCTCAGAAAACAACATTCTTTGATCTGTAATTTTGTGAGGTTGGTTCTTCTTCTTATCCTTTTCATTTACTGTAATTAAACATATTCATTTAATCAATTAACAGAATTTAAGATATCCTTCTTGTTATTCTCCTTTCCAAATAGTTGATTCATTTGTGCATTAACCCTTCCTTTGGGTTGATCAACTTGGATCTCTCATTTGTGCATTTGAGGATAGAAGAGGAGCATCTTATCTTCTCCCTAATCACAATTGCAATACACAATCAATACAATTCAACTAAATGTAAGGTAGGGTTAAGGAAATCAACATACTCTAAGAAAATCAAATAATAATTAAAAATCAAACCACCTTATCCCCTTCCAACACCTTACATTTTAACAACATCTCTATTTTTATATGTTACACTTGATTAGGTGATTCTCCATTCTTGGTATAGCCTAGTCTGGTGTTGTTGTTGGCTCTCCTTTGTCCATCAAGAAAATCATCCATTCTTTTATTTCTTTCTTTAGCTATCTTGATTATTTCATTTTGTTGCTGCTGAATTCTTACTTCTTGTTTCAGCTTTTCATTTTCTTCCCTTAGCTCACCGATAGCTTCTATTCTTTCAATGAGTTCAACATTCATTCTATTTGCCTCTTGACTCATAAGAATAATATGATTTGTAATCTCATGATGATGTTTTGTAAGTCTCTGTATTTCTGACTCTTTCTCTTGTAGCTTTTCAATAATCTTCCTCCTATCATCAATGGCTAGTGTTCTCTCTTGCTCAGCTTGTCTAGCATTGTTCATGATATCAATCATTCTTACCATTTGTGTCTCTTGACCGATTTATAGAGATTTCACTTGTCCAGCCAGATGTTGATTGATTTCATTTAATATTGTGATGCTTTCCTTTGATGTATCTGATGCTTTTCTTGTAGTAGATCCTAAAGACTCAAATAGATCTGGTATCTCTTCTTCATGGTAATCTATTTCATTACAGCGAGATGCAATAATCTTTCTTTCATCTAACAACTATCGCATCTTGATTCTATCTTCTTTATACTTCTCATAGAAGATCTGAATTTCTAGCTTTTGATTCTCAATACTTTTGTCAAGACTGTACTTCTCCATTATATGATATTTTCTCTTAAGTCTTTAAGCTTTCCAAATAAGAGTTCTACCTCTGATACCAATTTTTGAAAATAATGGGAAGTGTGTAATGATTGGGGAGGGGTGAATCAGTACCTCTAAAATTTTTATCTCTTTTAACCTTTATCCATTGTGTAATCAATTGTATAACCAACCATCTTTTCTATACTATCTTTGTGTAAGATATATCAATTCTTTATCTTAATAAAACATGTAAACATTCATAGAAACATTCATGAAAGTAATTGACTCATAACACAAGATATGGTAACACGGAAAACCCCTGTTAGAAGGTAAAAACTGCGGTGGGGATGACACCCACAAAAACTTCACTATCTATAGATTGGAAGGGGCCGGTTAAGGCTTACAATTTGATCACTTCTGATGATCTACCCTATTAAGAGTATTATGTGGAGACTGGTTAAGGTCTATTCTCTTAAGAGCTTTAGCAACACTATTTATTGTGCACTCAGTTAAGAGATTTACAATAGGATTGTTAAATCCACCTTCCTTGAAAGGATTTCTTCTATTTGCTGCACTTGTTAGAATGCAGACAAAAATACTCATTGACCTGAGTGTATGCAATTTAACAATTGCTGATTATAGATCCATTATAATTCACATGTATATATGTATCATTTATTGTGATTGATTAATACCTTTGTTGCTTGGTAGCCTCTGTTCTTGGTTCTTGATAACCAATTTCATCTTTTGATGTTTTGCTTCTTGAAATTTTCAGTCCGATCCATAGATGTGCTCGTTGGCTACATTCATCCTCTCATCCATGATAATGAATGATTAAAACATCTATTTATAAGATAAATTGACCTAATGTAGTTTCACGTATATAAAAACTAACTCTATGATCAAAGGTTTACAACTTAACCTTGATCTCCTAGTCTGCATGTTTTTAATCAGTTAGACTGATTAAAACAATTACAATAATATTGCTTGTCCCTTAAGTAATGGTTTTAAAACAAATTGAGACTCTATAAATAGAATATATCTATTTTATCTAACGTGGAAGTTAGATCCACTTTTTTGGGATGTAACTAACTTTATGTGTCTGATGCTCGGTATGATCTGAAGTTAGTTTGACTATCTTTCAGTGTTCCTAGTTGAACTGTCTTTCAGGTTTCTCTCTTGTCTATTCTCTCTATTTGCACTGTATCTTCTCATCGGGTTCCTCTGTTACTTTACTCTTGTTGGGTTCCACTTTTTCATCTTCAGTTTGCACTTTTGGTTAACACTACAAAACTGTGTCATTGGTTTTCTCCATGCTTAGCATTTGTTGGTTTGAACTGAAAACCTGACTTTCGATGTAGTGTAATCGATGGTTTAAACAACTTGTTTTCTCATTACATACTGATGGAAAAACTTTATATTTATCAGCTGAGAACATCTTTTCGCACCTGGGGTGTCTGATGCAGGAGCATCCTAGGGTAGTTGGAAATCCTGCTCAACTAAAAATATGCTTTCTTTTTTTCGTTAGCTTGTTTGGAGATTGCTTGGTGAAGTCTTCAGTTACCCTGTTTCTTGGGTACTCTTTCTGTCTTGCTTTACCGATGAGTCTCGATGTTTTTTGGCTGCTCAAAGTTGGTTTCTGTTGCTCGGGTATGCTTTCTTCAAGTTTGTTTTAGTTGCTTGGCTATGCTTTCCCCGAGTTGGTTTCTGTTTCTCGGGTATGCTTTCCCTGAGTTGGTTTATGTTGCTCGGGTGTGCTTTTACCTATTGGTTATTATTTTTCGGTGATCTCTTCCTGAGTTTTTTTATCCTGATCTGGCCGAATTTTGCATTTAATTTTTGTGGTGTAATTAATGTGGAGTCCCTCATTAGGATATTGTGTGGACCTAAATCTGTGTTGGTGCATTCTATTATGTATTTTTTTATTAATTGCAGCCGATTGGTGCATTTAATATCTATTCATTGTAGAGTGTATGGCCAAATTGGTCATTTAATTTTTATTTACAGGTCAATTTGTGGAAAGTGTGTATAAAAGAGAGTTTAGGTTGATGTTTAGAGGACAGACAGACATAGGAAAAGAGGATGTGAAGATAGATAGATGATAGAAAAGTAAGCTAATAAGTTGAATGATTATAAATTGTTGCATATATATGTAAGTGGGTAGATAGAGATTGCAGATTGCTTGGTGGCTTGCGAGCACAAGTTTAGATCTAGTTTCTTCCACTTAGCTATAGGGTAGATGGATAAGATTGGATCCTATGAGATCTTGTTGAATCTGTTGATGTAATTGGACCTAATCGGGAAGGCCTTACAGCTTGACATGTTGTATGTAATTGTAATTTAAGATAATATAAATTGATATTGATATATCTTGTGTTGTGTTGTTCTTGTCGTTGGCTGCAATTTTGGAAAATCCTTTATTGGATCCTCCAAGCTTGGACTGCATCATAAATTCAGACTGTGAAGACATCCTAGGGATAAATGGTATCCAAAACTAAAATCATATTTTGAATTGTCGTGTGGGAAGTACTCTCTTTTTTAAATGTGACATTTTATGTGCGAGATAGAGTACTTCCCACACACTAAAATGCAGACTTTCTCCACATCGGGGAGTATCGAAAAAAAAACATATCAAGGCTATAATCACTCGATTATATCAGATATCACATCACTGAATACATAACAAAACTAAGCTAAATCAAGATCATCAATATGCATACATAAACATGAGCATATAACAATGCTAGAATGTATCCATAAGAAACTACAGACACCCTAAAATGGACAGACTTGCAACCTTACATTAAAAACACTAATTTTCATCTATTAATTAATGGTTTTTTAATGTTAATTAATCATCTATTTTCTTCTAAATTCATTCACCAAATCATCAAATCACATCCCACAAATTAATTAAATAATTAATTTTATTTAATTAATTAACCTTAATTGATTAATCTTCATTAATTAATTAAATTCAATTTCCTAAAGTTTAAATTTAAATATTTAAACTTATTAATTAATTCTTCTAATTAAATTAATTTTATTTAAATTAATTTCATTTCATTCAATAATTTAATTCTAAATCCAAAAAGAATTCATTTATCACATGTTTGAATACTTTAAATACAAAATCAATTAAATATTCAAATTAATTCTTTCTCAAGTTCAAAAAGGTAACTCATGATCAACTTTTCAGTTAACTAAACATTACCTCTTCTCTCCAAGTTGAAGAGGTGGAGTTTACTAGTTGCTTCTCATTTAACCAAACTTTATCTCTTCTCTCCAAGTTGAAGAGGTGGATTTTACTGGTTGCTCTTCAGTTAAAATAAAGCATCACCTATTCTCTCCAAGTTGAAGAGGTGGAGTTTACTTGTTGCTCCTCAATTGACTAAAACATGACTTCTTCTGTCCTAGTTGAAGAGGTGGAGTTTACTGATTACTTCTCCGGTTCCTTTTGATATGAACCATTCATTCTCCAATCTCTAGGATCAATCTCAACCATTCAAATTATTTTCTATATTATATATAATCAACCCTTCATAACCATTTGAAGGATCCAGGATTTCAAGCTTTCATGTGCCCTTACTCTGTAGGATTCTTGCTAAAGGCATTCAAAGCATTCTTGTGATCAAATTCAATATCATATTCTCGACGCTCTCAAGTCATAGACGTTGCTGATACAAATACTGAGCACCACACACACAACATTTTAGAAGTAGTAGAGAGAAACAATAGAAGATTCAAGATTTGTTGGTTTGCATTCATTTGTATTCCTCCTTGATTGCTTATCATTTTATTCTTCGTAGGTTAGTTCTTAGTAGTAATTGATTAATCTCTTTCATTTCAAATCGATGCTACTAACCCTTGTTATTGAGCGTACAGAACACAACCTATAAATTTTGGTGAATTGACGTGAATCAAATAATCCAAATATCACTTGGTGACGACAAACATGACTTTCTCGCCTCGGCCGTATGGCTGCAATTTTTTTTTTTTTTTTTGTGTTTTTTTATATCATTGCAATTTCATAATCGTTGGTATTTTCTGTAGTTGACGAAAATATGTCATAATCGACTGGTTTAATGCTGCAATCAACTGGTTTAATGCCACAATCAATTTAAGGGTTTCGCAAATCTTTTCTTTCTTTATTCAATTCTCTAGTTTTTGCACTGTGTCACAATTTACCGATCTCTGCCACAATTGATAGCATTTTTCCACAATTGAGAGAATTTTACCGCAATTGACTGATCTGTACCGTAATCACTAGAATCTTGCTGCAACTGACAGTTCTTTACCGCAATCGAGAGAACTTTGCCGCATTTTACAGAATTTTTCTGCAATTGCCAGAACTGTACTGCAATCAACAAAATCATTGCATATTTATTCAAATTCACTATTTTTTGCTAAAATTTGATTGTTTTTCTTAATTTCTGTGCAGGATTGAGAAAATGACTAATGACCAAGAGGATAGTCAAACGCATCCCAGGTGCTAGATCACTAAGAGCTTCCATAAGAAGAATTGCTAACTACCACACGCAACAAAGAGCCATCTTGGCAATCGCAACAGAAGATCAAAATGAAGCTTACACCAGGTATCTTGATTCTATCAAACATGTCGTAGCTAAGTACAAGGTTACCATTAGCCTTAACAGTCTTAACAATCCTAGATTTGCTAGATATTCTTCAATTGTTAATTAGAATATTTTGGTACCAATCACTTTTTGACAGCTTGTGGAGAGGAAACAGTTACCAAAGCAACCTAAAATTCATTCATTTGTGTTTTTGGTGCTTAAAATGAACATTGCATGCAAACATCTTGAACCTCACTTTCCAAATTTGGTCTTTAAAATTGACATGGTGGTTAAGAATTGAACAAAGACAAACAAAACTTTCAATTTAGTGTATTAAAATTGAAAAAGGAAATCATCACCTACTTTGGGCTTTAAAATTAAACATTTGGTGCTTGTATGGGTGATTAGCTTAGTTCACACTTGGAATTTTGATGTTTAATTGATTAACCTTGTGTCTTGGGTCATTGGTGCACTTGCACAAATATGTTAGATTAAAAACCTTTATACTTTTTTAGAAAGGCCTATCTGGGGAATGCGCTTCTTCCTCAGAGAATGACCTTAAATCAACAATCCTTCCGATCGGTATATAAACAAGACGCAAACCAAAGTTGCATTTTATATCTAGCCAAGCTCGGGCAAGCTTTGTTGATGATAGCCTGGATTGGGTGAATATCCATAAGTAGCCAGTATGGTCAACTAGGGTCTTAAGTGAGTCACACATGTACAAACTGATTGGATAGATGCCATGGACCCTACTATGACCTTATTAAATAGAGACCTACTTATTCACCTCTGAACAAATACCTTATTATAGTGCAAGGGGTTGCAAAAATTTTCCCCAAGATTCCCAGCATATGTGTTCCAGGATATTGTGTTAGTGAAAGAGATCTTCACTAGCATGACAACAATATATGAGAATGGAAAAAACATGGGCACCTACGTCATGGACCTTTGTGTCCTAGTAGTGTGACAATTGTTGTGTGAGATAACGATCATTCAAGCATTGGGCCTATAATATTGTATCTTGAAGCCAAATTTGACCTAGATTAATCTATTTTTCCTTGTCTCAAAACACATGCTAGATTACAAAACATATTTCCTATTGTGCTTGTTGTATGACTAGTTTCCAAAAATGCAAAACCAACATCAAAAACTGTCAAAACGAGTCCAACGTGTTCAAGTCTACACTGTAAACATCAAACCTGTTTTGCAATAAGAATCCTTGTTCTAGAAATCAACTTTTTATCAGACAGATACACCAAATTTGAGATCTTTTTCAGACTGTCTCCTTTTGCCATAATTGCCCGCATCTTGTCACATTTGATAGAGTTTTACCGCAATTAATCCCTTTATTTCTGTAGTTGAGCCTTTTATTACCACAATTAGTGATTATTTACCGTAGTTGACCTTTCACTTTATCGCAATCAGTGGAAGTTTGCCGCACTTGACCAAGAGATCTGAACATCCATTTTTACCTGAAAACCTTAGAAAGATTCCTTATTTTGTGTGAAAAGATCAGTGTCTACATCCCAAAAAAAAGTGAAGAATATTGTGTGAATTTATAAACATTAAAGATCATCTATTCTTTGAAAGCATGATTATTGTCTAAACATTGTTATTTCAAAAGTTCAGACTCGATTATCTTGATACCATTATCTCAAAAATCATCAATCTATATCAACGACTTTTTCCCAAGGCAATAGTCAGTATCCATATCTTAAATCAGTAAGTCTTTTGAGATCAAGAGAAGTCAAAATTTGTCCCTATAATTACCCTTGTCAAACATAACTCGGACTCTCCTAGAAAGGTTATCCTTTTTTATTTGTTTTACATCACTTATTTTAGTCAAAAAATATGGATAACACTATATCTCACACACCTTATGGAGGACCTTACACTAGGTTGAAGGCTAGGACACAACCCGATGATTCCTATATTAACCAATTTTACCCATGGGAACACGAGCGAGAGGATGACCCTTTCAGAAACACTAGTACTGCTCTTTACATTGAGAATCCTCGTAAACCAACATTATTCCAAGATGTCACAAAGGAGGAGCTCAAAGTCATAGAGCAAGATGCCTATTCAACACAAGTATTTGATTCTGTTGTAGTGAGAAATCCCAAAATTTTCTTAGCCATATTGATTAAAAAGGGAGTCAAACTCCCCGTCAAATTTAACGTGTCAACAATATGGCCCAAGAACCCTCTCACAAGTCAAAACACAACTCGACCATCTCAAACAAAACCTGTGATATCCCAAGTTTTCCCATCAGCATAGACTGTGTCAAATCAAACTCGCTCTAAAAATCAAGCTAGTACCTCATCCACACAAAGCATGACAAGCTCCCAACTAAGTGCACCCTTGGTCACTAGTGTATCTCAAGCCTCGACCTCATGGCCTTTTATATCAAGCTCATGCTATGTCATCAATTTTGCAAACAAGTAGCAACCCATTTGTGACTATTCTGATACTACAGTCTATCCCTGCTAGGCTTGGGCTCAATACCTCACTCCCACAGGGATCAATCTCTGCAAGTCTGACATTTAGTCAATGTCCACCCAAGGCTACAACTTTTCTTCTACATGGATCACATCAACAACAACCCCAGAAAAAAAAACAACCCCAACAACGACCAAAAAAAAATCAATCTTGGACCAATAAAATCCCCAAGTATCAGAATTACACATTAGGGAACCAATATCAAGTCCTAAGGACTAGATCATATGTCCCAAATCAAGGAACATAGAGGGAAAGGCACCTACCTAATACTACATAGAGATTCACTGTCGCATTGTTCCTCAATCTTAGATAGATATGTTGATACAACAAGTGCAAAGTCTACAAACCCAAATTATGGACATGCAAAATCAAGGGAAAACAAAGTCCTACACCGCAGAGGATTTGTACCCATACCCCTTTGATCACTCATTGCACATTTCTCTATTTCCCACTCATTTATTAGTACCCAATTTTGACAAATACAAAGGGAGAACCAACCTTGTAAAACATATCAGAGAGTTCTTTGCTAGTTGCATTGAGGTTGCACATGACAAAACATACCTAATGCGACTGTTCCCATAGAGTCTAGCTAGACTAGCGACGAAATGGTTCTCACACCTACCCCATGGAATTTCATCTTGGGGAGAATTATCTAAAAAATTCATTTCTCACTTCCATCATAACATCAAAAGCAAGGTCAGCATCAAAGACCTATGTGACATTAAATAAAAAGATGGAGAATCCTTTGTGAAATTCCTACAAAGGTGGAGGAATATTGCAAATAGAATAACATATGACATACCCGAGAAAGACCTCATAGTCATGTTCGTTGACAATCTGATCCCATATATATTATTTACCACATAATTGCATCTTGCTCCTAACTTCAAGCAACTCATTGAACGAGGAGTTCACTGTGAGAAAAACCTGGTCAAGAGAGGTATCCTTGCAGACCCTACCCATAAAAAACATGAAAAAAAATGAAAATGAGAAAGCCAAATGGTGGAACAAGAACAAGAATGTCACCAATGATGGTGTCATTGATGTAAAGATAGTCAACTATGCTCAACCCAAGGTTTGACTTCAAGGAGCACCTATGACTAATTAGAAACCCATGGTGAACACTCAGCAAGTGAAAACTCAAAATCAAACACCCACTGTGCAAGCAATAGTTGTGTCCAACAACCAACCCAACACACAACACCCACAGAGGTTTCCATTTACTAAAAGAGACTACACACCATTAGGGGAGTCGATAGAGTCAACCTTAAGAAAGATAATACAATCCAATACTATCACTCTGCCTGAAATCATAGAATACAAACATGGTGTTATTAAACCAAAGTGGTGGAATAATAATGAATTTTGCAAATTTCATCAGGTAAAAGGACACAAGACACCCAACTACTAATATCAATTGAAAAATGTCATTCAAGATATGATTAGCATAGGGTTTATTGATGTCACAAATGCCCAATCCAAGGGCACAACTGAACACACAATCTTCAATGACACATTCCATGATCATAACAAAGGGAACTCCTCAGGGTTTGGTGGATAGTCCAAACAAGTGAATTACACTTAGGCTAACGCTGATAACACCATCAATTGTATCAATCCTTCATATAGTCACGTGGCTACTATTACTATCAGAGATCCAAATTCCAAGTGTGCTATCACCACGCGTAATTCCAAAGTTTTCTTGCAAGGATCACCTTCCACATCAGCTACACTAGCTAATCCTCCAACAACCTCTGATCCAAAAACTAGTCTTGTGGGTCAGCTAAAGTGTACACCTTCTCAGATATCTATGTTCAACCTGTTGCACATATCCCCATATCATAAGCAAGATCTCAATCAAGCACTTGAAAATGAAACTATCTCAAGGGACATAACACCAAAAAATTCCAAACCATTGTGAAATACATCACTTCCAACAAGCATGCAAACTTTATAGACCATGATGTACCTCTGCACAAGCCTCTTCATATTGATCCCTTGCACCTTCTTATCCAAGCTCACAAACACACGATCCGTAGGGTCCTCATTGATGGTGGAGATGGGTTAAACATGTGTACTTTGAAAGTAATCAAAACCTTGGGATATTCTGAATCCAACATCGATGTCATAAGGAGAATCAATATCAGGGCCTACGGTGAGGAAGAAAGGTCTTCAAAAGGTATCATCATACTACCAGTCAGAATAGGCCCAGTTATTAAGAACACCCCATTACAAATCTTAGACCTGGAGTTGGGATATAACATGTTACTAGGAAGACCATGGATCCATGAGATGCAAGTTGTACCCTCTATTCATCATTAGTGTATCAAGTTCCCATACCAAGGGGTAGAAATAATCATTGAGGGAGATCCAAACCCATTCCAAGACTACAACACCATTAGAAGTAGTATCGACAATCAAGTACCTTGAAATCAGGAGGCAAGCATTCCTTCCACCTCAAATTCTATTCCCAAGGATATAACAAGAAGGGAAGGAAAGATATCCATTCTAAACAAAGGATGTGGTGAGTACGGATATGAGGAAGCTTTTACCATCACTAACATGCCTCAAAGTCCAAGGTCATATGGCATGCCTCAACTAGTGACAACACCTGAAACTCCAGAGCCAGTTCTATTTAGGTTTATACCAACCACATTTGTCAAATGGGGGGACATTGCAGAAGAGAACCCTTTCAATCTAGATATAAACACTTGTTTGTATCAAGACCCAAGAGAAACACTTCAAGCACACATGCTTGTGTCAACATATGGAGCCAGCTTCACAATGCTGCAAAAGTTTGGGTATGATGGTACGAATGGTCTAGGGGCAAGACAACAAGGTGTAATGGAACAATATTTACCACCAACCCAAAGAAACAAGGAAAGGTTAGGCTATGGGAAAAAAAAAACCAATACTACCACACAAGAGATACCCATTGACCAAGAGCATGTTGCAAAGTTACACTGGGGGAAAAACCTAGAATGTGCATTAATAAAAAATATACTCCAACAATTATTGCCATCAAAAGTGGAAACCTCTTATTCCTGATTAAACCTTAACCAAGCTATCCAAGATTAAAGGAAAGTGAGACATCCAATGAGCATTCTAGCATGACCAATTCACATGAGTATGAGTGGAGATCCCTCCACAATTCTAAACCATCCATCCCAGACTATTCCCCTCGGTCATTCAACACTATACACCTTGAAGATATGTTTGACCAAATGATCATAGAGGACCAGCCATGTATCAATAAAAATTCCTTAGGTGGTGTATCCACATCACATTCAAGGTTTATCGACACTATCACCGCAATCTCATTTACCCAAGTAGAGTCATCCCCCCACAAGGACCTTTGTCTTGTACACCCTGAACTAATAGAGTGGGATCAACAAGGACAAACTGATATAGATCTCTTTGAGAATGATGAAGCCATCACAAAATTTATGGGACTTAGAGAAGGCATGCCATCAGGGGACCACAAAGCAAGTTTCTCTATTGACTAGTCTATTTTGGGGAGGAATATCCTCTTTCCAGTCAAAAAAGAAAAAAAGAACAGTCACTAAGTGAAAAATGCAAGGTGATTTATGACTCAAAAAATGAGAAAAAAACAATAAAAGATGTATCTTCTGGTGAAAACCTCTCAGAGATGCTAGAGGATGGAAAGCAGGAGTTCCTCTCCTTAATAGAGGAAAATTCAACATTACTAGCTGAGGAAATAGAAGAAGTCAACCTAGGTGATGAAAAGAACCCCAAAAGTATCCATTTGGAAAAATCATTTACATAAAAATAATGAGGGTAGTTCATTAGCTTCTTCAAGGAAAGGAAAATAAACTTTGCATGGTCCTACTCAGACATGCCAGGTCTAGATTCGGAGCTAGTGCTACATCATCTACCATTGTTACCAAATGTCAAACCTATCAAGAAAAAGTTGAGAAAGATGCATCCACATGTTGCCTTGTCAAAGCAGAGCTAAAGAAACTCCTAGATGCTAGCTTCATACGACCAATACCATACGCAGATTGGATATCTAATGTGGTGCCAGTAACCAAGCATAATGGTCATATCTGCATTTGCATAGATTTCAGACATCTAAACAAATCTTGTCCCAAGGATGACTTTACTTTACTGAATATTAACATGATAGTTGATCTCATAGTAGGACACCATATGCTATAACTCATGGGTGGCTTCTCCGGATATAACCAAATAAGGATTGCACCAAAGGACCAAAACAAGACTGCATTTACATGTTCCTGGGGCACTTACTGTTGGAATATAATGTCATTTGGCCTTAAAAATGTAGGAACAACATACCAAAGGACTATGACCATGATCTTCAATGATCTAATTCATAAAACAATGGAATATTATGTCGATGACATACTAGCCATATCAATGCTCAAAGAGAACCATCTACAAGTGTTGGTACCAATCTTTGATTGAATGCAAGCATACAAGGTCTGACAAAATCCAAAAAAGTGTACATTCGGGGTTACCGCGGGAAAGCTTTTGGGATTCATTTTGTCATATTGAGGCATTGAGGTAGACCCAGAAAAGGCCAAGGCTTTCCTTGACATGCCACCACCAACCAATCTAAGGAAACTAAGGGGTCTACAAGGCAGGCTTCAATCTATAAGGCATTTCATCACCCAATTAGTAGACAAGTTTCATCCATTCTAGCATCTACTACACATAGATGTGACCTTCATATAGACAAAACAATGTGAGCAAGAAATCCAAACATTCAAGGAATATCTATTGAAGTCTCCCATATTGGTGTCACCCGTTCAAGCAGGCCACTACTTTTTCATATCTCAACAACTAAGTCAGCACTAGGAGTTCTCCTAGTACAACATGGTGACCAAGGAAAGGAAAGAGTTGTCTACTCCCTCAGTAGAACTTTGGTGGGCTACGAGCTCAACTACTCACAAATTGAAAAATCATGCCTCGTAGTAGTCTTTGCTTCCTAGAAGTTAAGACAATACATGTTGAGCCATCAAAAAAAGTTGATAGCACACATTGATCCCTTGAAGTACTTATTGAGCAAAGCAACACTAACTGGACGACTCGCCAAATGGGTGATGATCTTAGGTGAATTTGACTTAGAGTACGTGGACATAAAAGCTATCAAAGGGAAAGTAATTTTTGACCAACTAGTAGAGGCACCCATACAGGATCATTAGGCTATAGTGTTTGAATTTCTAGATTAGTCCATTCTCAAAGTACAACTAGAAGTATATCTTTGGCAACTATTCTTTGATGGGTCATGCACAAACCATGTTGGAGAGGCAGGGATAGTGCTCATTACTCAAAATAATGATGTGATCCCTAAGTCTTTCTGACTCAAATTTCCATGCACAACAAGCTGAGTATGAATCTCTAGTTATTAGAGTGAAGACAAATATACAATGGAGAATCAAGAACTTCAAAGTCTACAGTGATTCATAGTTGTTCATCAGCCAAGTAAAACTGACTATGTGACAAAAGATGAGAAATTGATCCCATATAGAGATTTGATGGACAGGTTGTGGGATTTATTCAATTTCATTATATTCAAGCAGGTGCCAAGAGTTCAAAACAAAGAACTGGATGTGATGGCTACCATAGCATCCTTGATCGACATGCCAGGAAACAAGACCAGATTCTAATTTTTGGTAGAGAAACTAATGATACTAGCACATCTAGCTCCAATCAAAGAGGCTATGTGCATCCTTGTTGGTCCTTAAACCCCATAGTACCATGACGTATACAATTACCTCCAAAATAGTGTCCTACCTCCCAAATTTTATAGGAACCAATAATTCCCTCATCCGCCAAGCCTCTAGGTACACCCTTCTCACTATTAATCTATATATAAGAAGTCTAGATGGAATGCTTTTACAATATATCACTTCCACAGAATCCTAGAGAGCCTTGTCCGAGGTACATGAAGGAATTTGTGGAGCCCACACAGATGGAAATAGATTAGAAAAGAAAATCATTAGAATAGGATACTACTGGCCCATAGTAGAGACAGATGCCAACAAGTATGTACAAAGGTTTTGAAAATGTGAGATTCATGGAGATCTCATCCATACACCAACCCAAGAACTCCTTAATCCCATCACTTCACCATGACCATTTTCTAAATGGGGATTTGACCTAGTGGGTAAGATTACACCAACCTCTTCAAATGGGCACAAGTACATCATTGCAGCAATGAAGTACTTTACTAAATGGGTGGAAGCCATTCCTCTCACCTACATCACCGGTAAATAAATCTCTATGTTTGTACTAAACAACATCATCTTTCGATATGGAATTCCTCAAACCGTACTCATAGATCATGGTACACCTTTTCAAAATCAAGATGTTGAAGATTTTTGTGAGTAGTTCTACATTAAACAAGGTTTCTCTTTGTTCTACTATCCCCAAGGGAATAGTCAAGTTGAAGCCACAAACAAAACCATACTGAAGATCGTAAAGAAAACCGTCAATGAAGCAGGGCGAGATTGGCATTTAAAGCTCAATCTTGCACTATGGGCATACACAACTAGTATGAAAACACCCATAGGAGCCACTCCCTTCTCACTAGTATATGGATCAGAGGTGATCCTACCCCTTGAAGTGGAAATCCCATCCCTAAGAATCTCATTAAAGAACATTCTTTTAGATGAAGGCTGCAAAGTAGCAAGACTCAATGAACTAGAACTATTGGATGAAAGAAGACATAATGCACTTAATCAATTACAAGGCTATCGAAATTGCCTTAGAAGTAACTATCACAAGAAGGTCAGACCATGAAATTTTGAGGTAGGAGACCTCATACTAATGGAAAATCAAAAGAACCAAGAAGAAAGGATAAAACCAGGAAAGTTTGAGCCTAACTCGCTAGGACCTTATGTCATTGTCACATCTTGCAATAGAGGGGCATATCAACTAGCGACACCAGAAGGAGATCAGCTCCTAGGTTATATCAACAAAATTCACCTCAACAGGTTCTACACTTGAGGTCTCAATGTCAAATGCACTTATCTACATATCCAGATGTACGCCTCTCTCTCCGGTTTCCCACAGCTTTCCAAGGGCAGGGGTTAGTAGCCAAGGTTCACAAGTGCATGCAAATCTATTATGCAATAACTACTAAACGAAATGATCAAAATGCAAGCAATAAAATGTACAAACAACGAAAAGGAAGACAAATGGATGCAAACCCTCCGAAGCTTGAAGCTTCTATTGTCTCTCTCTACTCCTTCAATAACGCTGTTCTTGATGCTCAGTATTGGCTGGGCAGCGTCTATGACTTGAGAAGCGTCGAGATGTTGATAATTGCAAAGTGTGTGTGTGATCGCAGGATGGCCTGAATGCTGACAGAGTAATGGCGCTTGTATATTTGAAATCCTGGATCCTTCAAATGGTTATGAAGGGTCCATTATATAGGAAATGCTGATGAAATGAGTGGTTGAGATCAATCCCAGAGATGGGGAGATGAACGATTGTGATCAAAAGTAACGGGAGAGATCCACAGTAAACTCCACCTCTTTATTTGGTTAAGAGGAGATGGAGTTTGGTTAACTGAGGAG
>MU228128.1:704073-721928 GCA_018584345.1 Thuja plicata | reverse complement strand
TTTGAGAAAGATGAATTTAGAAGAAAATAGATGATTAATTAATGATTAAGAAACCATTAATTAATAGATGAAAATTAGTGTTTTTAATGTAAAGTTGCAAGCCTGTCCATTTTAGGGTGTCTACACCAGAAAATACAAAAGGTTACCTTGGTGAAAACCTGGCAAACAGCCACCTTGGCGACAAGCAAATTTTTTTTTTTTTTTTAAAAGAGAAATGTAATCTCTCTCTTAGTGAAAACCTATAAAACAAACACTATTGGGCAGGTACCTTGGTCAAAACCTGGAAAATAGGTGCCAAGTGTTTAACTCCTACTTCGCCATCAATGAACTCCAAAGATCAAAGCTTGAGCTCCCCGCATGCAATAATTAGTACCCAATATTTTTTTTAGAAGCACAAATACCCTTTGAGCATAAACACTTATCCATTGTTCGTACTAGTCCACCAGATTAGGGGCAATTCTAAAGTCCTGAAAAATCCCTAAAAATATTAAAAAGTCATCACAAAATCCTAAAAAGGAGAAAAATGTCCTGAAAAAATCAATCATCAGCTACCTGACAGAGACCGAGAGCATTTCTTTCATCCATAAAATCAAAACATGTGCATTTCATACATATTCATACACTTGCATATAGTTTCATACATATAATCATCTAGCATAAATCTCATAAAGTACAAACATGACAAGTGCAAAGATACCAAAAGAAGAGCTCATATATATATATATATATATATATATATATATATATATATATATATATATAATGTCGATACAAAATGAGTGCTACTCGAGCACAGTCTATCTCAAAACAATGCTATAACACAAAGATGCCAACGCATCAAATACATCATGTGATACAATATGCAAAATAGATCAAAAGTGCCAGATCTAGCTTTGGCCCTCTCCCTCATCACCTGGAGGAGGTGGAGGAGGAGGTATATCTGGATGAAGTGGTGCCTATGTGCCATCCGAGGCTCTGGCATATGTTGAGAATCTAGGCACCTGCTCCACTCCATCAGGAACCACACCAACATAAGCTGCATAATAGTATGTTGTCTGGGAGGACTGATGTTGTGTCTCCTCCCAAGTTCTCTCCATATGCTCTCAGGTCTCTCTCAACTCTTGGTCTCTATCAGCTAGCCATGCATCTCAAATTGCTAGATATATCTCCAGGCCCCCAAGCTGCCACTGCATAGTATTGTTAGGTCAACTTCCTAAAACTTCCTTTTCAAGCTTTTTTGCAGAGCTCTAATGGCATTTTTTCAAATGTTGTAGTGTTTCCTGTTTATTTTTTGCATGAATTGGTTACAAAGGGTTTTTGTGGTCATATTTTATTCCCTTTGGGTTGCCTCTATGGAGTCAGAATAATCAATTTGGTCTTGGTGCATTCGCTGGTTCATTTTTTGTTTAAAATGCCCTAGGTCTTTTATCCCACATCGGCTGTCCATTGAAGAACTTTGATATTTTTTTATCCCAGCACTAAATAGTTAAGTTCCTAAAAGGCACACATCTTTTGGCACATGGTGTGGCAGACGGATGGTGGTGTGGATGGCCAAGTGGTGGACAAAAAGGATGTTTTGGTGTGCCCATTTCAGAGAACGCTCAGGTGACATGGTTGAGGATCATCAGGTGTTGACATGCTGCGATGGCATAATTTGAGTCACGATAGGTCCAGTCGGGTCGCACAATGGCACTGGTGTGACATATGGAAAGTTTGACAGGTGGTGGGCCAGTTTTGATGGACATGCAGTAGAGATACTAGTGAGTAAGATGGTTCCACGTGGCATAGTTGGAAGGATAGTTTGGTGGGACTAAAAGGATGGATCAAGTCAAAGGGAAATGTGTGGTGATGAATGGAAAAGGAGCGATAAAGGTAGATCAAGATCCGACGGTATTTCACCATCGCATGATGGAAAGATTCAAGGAAGATATGCATCACGTGGTAGCGAATTTATTAATGCGTGTCCAGATCAGTAACAAGGTGGAACCTGCAACATCGTGGCTGAGGAAAAATAAAAGATTGACATGTGGAAATTGGTGGACATAAGTGATCATTCTTGTTGCTAAATCTCAAAATAATTTGGCAAATTCTTAAGTGATTCAGTGAATTAGCACAGACCATAGATGAAAGACAAGTTGTGTGGTTGGCATTGAATCACATGATAAACCGAGGGTTAGGAAAAGGATCTGGCAATTTGGTGACTACATTATCTCTGAGTCTTGTGATAGACCATGGTTGAGCCTGGGTTAGTTAAAGTGAGTTTCATAAAGTGCCCAAATAATGAGAAGTTCATTGACGACCCTATTTTAAAGTTAAGAAAAGATCTAAAATCTCAGTCGTTGATGTCTTTTTCAGTGCCACATGTGACTGTTTGAATAGAAATTCAAAATTTTAAATTTTTTTCATAGGGTTTTGATGCTAGATGACAGATGTTTTGTCTCAACACACCATTAATGTTTCAATCTAATTTTTTGGGTAATTTTTTAACATCTATAGAGCTATTTTTGGATGGAGATGTGATAGTGCTAGGTGTATTTATGTCTGAAGTGATGCAATTAGGGTTTCTAATCAGATTGTTTCTTCTTGGTGCCGCCTGGTCTTTTCTTCATTAATGAGAGCATTACTTGATGTCATGACTTTGATTTCCTTTCGACATCAAAATTACTATATTCACATCCAAGGGAGTTTTCCTAATGTTTCCATATCATATTTGCATAGGACAAAGGGAATATTTTAGGATTTCAACTTGTTTTCAGAATTGAATGCTTGGATTTTATGGTTGTAACCCTAACCCTAAATGGTCTGATGTTTGTTGCATTCCTATTATTATAAAGGAATTTTTCAAGACCATTTAGAGGGGCTGGAGAATTGGGAGAAATATTAAAGTGCATTAGGATTATATTTTGTTTCCATTCTAGGATATAGCAAATGTAATTTCAGATTGTGTCAAGACAGGATTTAATTTTCTTTCATATTTTTCATATTGTCATATTGCATGTCTCCTCATCATATTGAATCAGGAATCAGTTTCATCATACTTAATATATGTTTTTCTCATAATTAAGTCTCTCCTTTATGTTATTTAGTGAATTTTAAGTTTTCTGACTTAATGTATAAGTCTTGCTTATGCATATGTGTGTTCCTTGGGTATTTAATTTTAAATCAAACTAATCCATTTTGAAATTACATTAATTCTATTTGGATATCCATTAGAGGATCTTGTAGTGTGTGATTTTTAGAATTCTTATGTTCATGGCTTTGAATATTTTCCTATAAGGTGTTTCAGTTTCATTATTGTATTTAGGATTTATCCCAATGGATAAGGCATTGATCTAGGATTAGTATTTTTTTTGAGATACATATCTGAATGGCTTGGCTACGTTTTTTTCCCTAAACTTTATATCAAACTCATTTACAAGTTCTTTACAGTTATAGTTATTCTTCTTATTCCACCCATGGTAGTGAAGATTCAATGAATGCTAGGTTGGCATTTAGTACTTGCTTACCATCAATTTGTTATTCATAATCCAGAGGTAAAAGGTGTTTTAAAGGGCTGATGTTAGTCTGGAATGGGTGTACCCACCTTTGTTTTGCAAAGCCAGAAGTGCAGAGGGAAATCTTGTCCCTATAGTTGGTCTAGTTGTCTTGCAGAGCTTTCATACTTGGAGCTAACCACTCATACCATCAGTCT
Source organism: Thuja plicata (assembly GCA_018584345.1). NCBI lineage: Eukaryota > Viridiplantae > Streptophyta > Pinopsida > Cupressales > Cupressaceae > Thuja > Thuja plicata. Next base: position 718,237 of record MU228128.1, on the reverse strand, counting down.
CAAGGCATATTGGTGGCTTTAGATAGAATAATAGTTTTAAACACCAACAAGATGGTGAATCTGCTAGGGAAATTACAGTAAATTTCCATAATTGGCTAGTGAAGTTGACCATTGGAAGCATAGAGCTAATCAAGTCTCACATTTCTCATTGTTTTATCTTGTGAGTTCTCTATTTGAGGGTTATTCATATTTGTTAGTGTTGTGATCCCAACTACTGTTGGGTGGTGATTTTGAACTTTTCTCTACAACAGTGCTGAGTATTAAAGTTTTTGTGTCACACACTTTCTAGTATGAGTTACAAAGGCACCACGTCCTTGTCAAAGAGACATCCTAAAGAGAGGTTTGGAAATGATTTCCCAACTACCTCAAAGTCTAATCAGCCTAGAAGTGAAATAGATACCCTCAAGATGAAAGACAAAGGGAAGACATTAGGGAAGAAAGACCAGTCCACCATAGTCATGAAGGAAATGAATCAAAATATAAGGAAGCTATGAATGAGAGACTAGGTATTTATGGAGATTATAGTTCTCCTAATGAAAGAGAGGAAGAAGAATATGTTTCTACTCTTGCAGATCTTGACAGTATGGTTGCTAAACTTGTTGAAGTAGAAAGAAGAATCTAGGAGCACGTGACGATCAGACAAAAAAGAGAAAAGAAAAAGGAAAATGAAATCAGATAGAATCAAGTTTTCCTTGAATAGAGAATGAAGAAATTGTTAGAGTTAGAGGTGATTTATTATGTTGAAAAGCCTCAAAATTTTGAAGAGGAACCCATCATTCAAGTGAATAGTCATCAAGGCCCTAAAGACAAGGGAAAAAAAAGGAATGGCAGGGGTTACAATAAATGAACCCAAATCTTTCAAGGTCCTAGTAGATCAGGTGTATAAACTGGACATGGATCTTGAAAGAGCTAGGGTTGAAAAGGAAATCATAGCTAAAGAGCTGGAGAAGGCAGAATTGGAGGCTGATACTTTGGAGATGAAGAAGAAGGCTGATTTTTTTAGACAGACAACAAGACCTGTTCATCTTGGTGATGGAGCAGCTACAACATCAAATACTAAAGCCTCTACTTCTCAAGACAATACTGCAGTCTAAGGAAAGTCTACTAATGCAGAAAGGTACAAGCAATTTTCTCTTCATAATATTCATGGTTACCCTAATAAGGTTCCAAGTCTCATTAGAGATAACCTTCCTAGATTTTTTGGGAACAATGTAATCACATGTAAAGAACACTTCAATTTTTTTGATAATATGCTGGATGATTATGAAGTTATGCATGAGGATGTATTAATGAAAATTTGTGTTCAGTGCTTAGTAGAGGATGCTAGGGATTGGTTCAAATGGTTACCCTATAATTCTGTAGGGTCAATGGATGTATTAATTGATTTATTTAAAGAGAAATATGGTGATAATACCAATGAATGATTCATGTTGAATGAATTCAACAATATAAAAAAGAATCAAAATGAAGATAATGCAGAATTCAACATAATATTTCAGAGAGCTATCCATAAACGTTTCCAAGTTATGAGACTTCTTGACAAATTTTTTCTAGATAATTATCTTAATTCATTTGATTATAACCTAAGAGGTAATAATTCAAGGACTATAAGAGATGCTTATAAAACAACTATCAATATAGAAACAAATAGGAGGGTATCTAGGAAATTGGGTAGAAGAGATGATTGGAATTCTTCAAGAAAGGAGTTGGATAAACCTTCAAATGCTAAGCATAAAGAAGAGGTCAATATTAAATAGATTATGAATGCAATAATAGACCTAAATCCAGGAGAGAGTAATAATCCTAGAGCTCCAAATAACAACACACAATCCTATAATAGTTTTAGTTAGCAGCCTAGGATGCATAATTACCCATACAATACCCAATGGAAGGATGAAAAGCCCAATATTCCACAAAGGATAGAGAAGCCAAACAGAGATACCCTTGATCCTCTTTTGAGAAATTCAGCTAACATGAGTAGTGAGAATTATTGGTGTGATGATTGTGAATCCCCACATAACCCTTCCAATTGTGTTATTTCTTTGAAGATTTATCCAAGTCAGACCCAACAATAAAAGGAAGATGAAGATGAATTACATGATGATGTTGGGACTACAATGGCTTCTACAGATTTCAAGATTGAAGAATCTGATGACCAAGGTCAAAGTTAGGAGTTGTCTTCATCAAATGATGAGGAGTTTGATGATCAAGATGAAGCTAAACATGTCCTTTCATCTAAGGAAAAGGAAGCATAAATTGATGAAATAATGTGTAATGCTGTAAGAGGAAAAGAGCCTTTTATGACCAGAAGACCTTTAGATGCAGAAAGGGCTAGAATTACAAAAAAAATGGTTTCTCAAGCACAGATCAGTAAGTATAATCTGAGAAATAGGACATTTGGTAGTGTAGATGGTACACCAGTTGGTATGTTTATTACAAATGCAAAAGCAAGTCCTAAGTTGACACCAGAGAAAGAAAAAAAATGGTGAGAATATGAAAAAGATAAAGATATGAACAAAGGATAAACTAAGAAATCCAAGTATTGTCCATAAGATTAAATTAAAGACACCAAAGATGAATGCCTCTTCTATTCCAAAAGATGCTAAAGGGGTTGAGCCTATTTTGGCTACTCAAAATGAGGATAGAATTATTATTATTACCAAGCAATACATTGCTCATATCAAGTATACTCCTGTTGACATGGGATAATTTATTTCATAGGTCATAGTCAGCGTTCCAATTTTAGAAATGATGAGGATTCCTGAACACAAGGAGACAACTTTGACATGGATGAATAGTATTTCTACCAAAAGAGCTTTAAAATAAGAAATGAATGAGAATAAAAAGAATAGTAAGGAGAAGCCTGATACAAAGTGAAAAGAATCAGATGAAATTGTTTCTAAGATCCCTCAAATTTTCCTAAAAACTAGTCATGTCACTCCTCCTTTAGGAGCTTTGGATCCCTTTTTCTTAACATTAATTATTAATGGTAAGATGCTCAAGAATTGAATGATTGATTCAGGAGAATCAAATAGTCATACAACCCAAATCTTTTAAGGTCCCAGTAGTTCAGATGTCTAAACTGGACATGGATCTTGAAAGAGCTAGTGTTGAAAAGGAAATCATAGCTAAAGAGCTTGAGAAGGTAGAACTAGAGGATACTACTTTGGAGATGAAGAAGAAGGATGATTTTCTTAGAAAAGCAACAAGGCTTGTTCATCCTAGTTCTAGAGTAGCTACAACATCAAATACTAAAGCCTCTACTTCTTAAGACAATACTGCATTTCAAGGAAAGTCTAGTCATGCAAAAAGGTACATGAATTTTCTTTTCATAATATTCATGGTTACCCTAATGAGGTTCCAAGTCTCATTAGAGATAAGATTCCTAGATTTTATGGGAACAATGTAATCACATGTGAAGAACACTTTAAAAAATTGGCTAATATGATGGATGATTATGAAGTTATGCATGAGGATGTGTTATTGAAACTTTTTGTTCAGTCCTTAGTAGAGGATGCTAGGGATTGGTTCAAAGGGTTACCCTATAATTCTATAGGGTCAATGGATGTATTAATTGATTTCTTTAAAGAGAAATATAGTGATAATACCAATGAAGGATTCATGTTGAATGAATTCAACAATATAAAAAAGAATCAAAATGAAGATGTTACAGAATTCAACATAATATTTTAGAGAGCTATGCATAAACTTTTCTAAGTTATGAGACTTGTTGACAAAGTTTGTCTAGCTACTTATCTTAATGCATTTGATTATAACCTAAGAGATAAAAATCCAAGGACTATAAGAGATACTTAGAAAACAAATATCAATATAGAAACAAATAGGAGGGTATCTAGGAAATTGGGTAGAAGAGATGATTGGAAGTCTGCAACAAAGAAGTTGGATAAACCTTCAAATGCTAAGCATAAAGAAGAGGTTAATATGAAACAGGTTTTGAATGCAATAATAGATCTAAAGCCAGGAGAGAGTAATAATCCTAGAGCTCCAAATAACAACACACAATCCTATAATAGTTTCAGTTAGCAGTCTAGGATGTTGAATTACCCATACAATACCCAATGGAAGGATGGAAAGCACAATATTCCACAAAGGATAGAGAAGCCAAACAGAGATGCCCTTGATCCTCTTCAGAAAAATTTAGCTAACATGAGTAGTGAAAATTATTGGTGTGGTGATTGTGAATCCCCACATAAACCTTCCAGTTGTGTTGTTTCTTTGAAGATGTATCCAATTCAAACCCGACAAGAAAAGGAAGAGGAAGATGAATTATATGATGATGTTGGGAATACAATGGCTTCTGCAGATTTCAAGATTGAAGAATCTTATGACCAAGGTCAAAGTCAAGAGTTGTATTGATCAAATGAAGAGGATTTTTATGATCAAGATGAAGCTCAAAATGTACTTTCATCTAAGGAAAAGGAAGCATACATTGTTGAAATAAGGTGTAATGCTACAAGAGGAAAAGATCCTTTTATGACCAGAAGACCTTCAGATGCAAAAAGGGCTAGAATTACAAAAAAATTGGTTGCTCAAGCATAGATCAGTAAGTATAATTTGAGAAAGAGGATAGTTGGTAGTGCATATGGTACACCAACTGGTATGTTTATTACAAATCCAAAATCAAGTCCTAAGTTGACACTAGAGAAAGAAAAAACTTGTGAGAATATGAAAAAGATAAAGGTAGGAACAAAGGATAAACTAATAAATCCAAGTATTGTCCATAAGATTAAAGTAAAGACACTAGAGATGAATGCCTCTTCTATTACAAAAGATGCTAAAGGGGTTGAGCCTATTTTGGCTTCTCAAAATGAGGATAGAAGTATTATTATTACCAAGGAATGCATTTCTCATATCAAGTATACTCCTGGTTACATGGGATAATTGATTTCACAGATCACAGTCAGGGTTCCACTTTTAGAAATGATGAGGATTCCTGAACACAAGGAGACAACTTTGACATGGATGAATAGTGTTTCTACCACAAGAGCTTTGAAATAAGAAATGGATGAGAAGAAAAAGAAGAGTAAGGAGAAGCCTGATACAAAGGGAAAAGAACAAGATGAAATTGTTTCTAAGATCCTTCAAATTTTCCTAAATACTAATCATGTCACTCCTCCTTTACGAGATTTGGATCCCTTTTTCTTAACATTAATTATTAATGGTAAGATGATCAAGAATTGAAGGATTGATTCAGGAGAATCAAACACAGTCATGCAACCCAAATCTTTTAAGGTCCCAGTAGATCAGATGCCTAAACTGGAAATGGATCTTGAAAGAGATAGGGTTCAAAAGGAAATCATAGCTAAAGAGATTGAGAAGATAGAATTGGAGGCTGCTACTTTGGAGATGAAGAAGAAGGTTGTTTTTATTAGACAAACAAAAAGGCCCGTTAATCTTAGTGCTAGAGTAGCTACAACATCAAATACTAAAGCCTCTACTTCTCAAGACAATACTGCATTTCAAGGAAAGTCTAGTCATGTAGAAAGGTACAAGAAACTTTATTTTCATAATATTCATGGTTACCCTAATGAGGTTCCAAGTCTCATTAGAGATAAGCTTCCTAGATTTGATGGGAACAATGTAATCACATGTGAAGAACACTTAAATTTTTTTGCTAATATGACGGATGATTATGAAATTATGCATGAGGATGTATTAATGAAACATTTTGTTTAGTCCTTAGTAGAGGATGCTAGGGATTGGTTGAAAGGGTTACCTTATAATTTTGTAGGGTCAATGGATGTATTAATTGATTTCTTTAAAGCGCAATATGGTGATAAGACCAATGGAGGATTCATGTTGAATGAATTCAAAAATATAAAAAATAATCAAAATGAAGATGTTGCAGAATTCAACATAATATTTCAGAGAACTATGCATAAACTTTTCCAAGTTATGAGACTTGTTGACAAAGTTTGTCTAGCTACTTATCTTAATGCATTTGATTATAAGATGGGATACCTCCTAATAGATACAAATCCAAGGACTATAAGAGATTCTTATAAAACAACTATCAATATATAAACAAATAGGAGGGTATCCAAGAAATTGGGTAGAAGAGATGATTGGAAGTCTGCAAGAAAGGAGTTGGATAAACCTTCAAATGCTAAGCATAAAGAAGGGGTCAATATGAAATAGATTTTGAATGCAATAATAGACCTAAATCTAGGAGAGAATAAGAATCCTAGAACTCCAAATAACAACAGGAAATCCTATAATAGTTTCAGTTAGCAACCTAGGATGCAGAATTACCCATACAATACCAATGGAAGGATGGAAAGCCCAATATTCCACAAAGGACAGAGAAGCTAAACAGAGATACCCCTGATCCTCTTTAGATAAATTCAACTAACATGAGTAGTGAGAATTATTGGTGTGATGATTGTGAATCCCTACATAACCCTTCCAGTTGTGTTGTTTCTTTGAAGATGTATCCAAGTCAGACCCAACAAGAAAAGGAAGAGGAAGATGAATTATATGATGATGTTGGGAATACAATGGCTTCTGCAGATTTCAAGATTAAAGAATCTGATGACCAATGTCGAAGTCAGGGGTTGTCTTCATCAAATGAAGATGAGTTTGATGATCAAGGTAAAGCTAAAAATGTCCTTTCATCTGAGGAAAAGGAAGCAGACATTGATGAAATAAGGTGTAATGCTGCAAGAGGAAAAGAGCCTTTTATGGCCAGAAGACCTTCAGATGTAGAAACGACTAGAATTAAAAAAAAATTGGTTTCTCAAGCACATATCAGTAATTATAACCTGAGAAATAAGATAGTTGGTAGTGCAGATGGTACACCAGCTGGTATGTTTATTACAAATTCAAAATCAAGCCCTAAGTTGACACCAGAGAAAGAAAAAGCTGGTGAGAATATGAAAAAGATAAAGGTAGCAACAAAGGGTAAACTAAGCAATCCAATTGTCCATAAGATTAAATTAAAGACACCAGAGATGAATGCCTCTTCTATTCCAAAAGATTCTAAAGGGGTTGAGCCTAGTTTGGCTACTCAAAATGAGGATAGAAGTATTATTATTACCAAGCAATATATTTCTCATATCAAGTATACTCCTATTGACATGAGACAATTGATTTCACAGATCATAGTCAGGGTTCCACTTTTAGAAATGAGGAGGATTCCTAAACACAAGGAGACCGCTTTTACATGGATGAATAGTGTTTCTACCACAAGAGATTTGAAATCAGAAGTGGATGAGAAGAAAAAGAGAAGTAAGGAGAAGCCTCCTACAAAGGGAAAAGAATTAGATGAAATTATTTCAAAGATCCCTCAAATTTTCCTAAATACTAATCATGTCACTCCTCCTTTAGGAGCCTCGGATCCATTTTTATTAACATTAATTATTAATGGTAAGATGCTCAAGAATTGTATGATTTATTTAGGAGAATCAAACACAGTCATGAAACCCAAATCTTTCAAGGTCCCAGTAGATCAGATGTCTAAAGTGGACATGGATCTTGAAAGAGATAGGGTTGAAAAGGAAATCATAGCTAAAGAGCTTGAGAAGGAAGAAATGGAGGCTTCTACTTTTGAGATGAAGAAGAAGGCTGATTTTATTAGACAAACAACAAGGCCTATTCATCTTGGTGCTAGAGCTTCTACAACATCAAATACTAAAGCCTCTACTTCTCAAGACAATACTGAATTTCAAGGAAAGTCTACACACGCAGGAAGGTACAAGTAATTTTCTTTTCATAATATTCATGGTTACCCTAATGAGGTTCCAAATCTCATTAGAGATAAGCTTCCTAGATTTTCTGGGAACAATGTTATCACATGTGAAGAACACTTAAATGTTTTTGCTAATATCATGGATGATTATGAAGTTATGGATGAGGATATATTAATAAAACTTTTTGTTCAATCCTTAGTAGAGGATTCTAGGGATTGGTTTAAAGGGTTACCCTATAATTTTGTAGGGTCAATGAATGTATTAATTAATTTCTTTAAAGAGAAATATGGTGATAAGGCCAATGAAGGATTCATGTTGAATGAATTCAACAATAAAAAAAAGAATCAAAATAAAGATGTTGCAGAATTCAACATAATATTTCAGAGAGCTATGCATAAACTTTTCCAAGTTATGAGACTTGCTAACAAAGTTTGTCTAGCTACTTATCTTAATGCATTTGCTTATAAGATGTGATACCTCCTAAGAGATAAATATCCAAGGACTATAAGAGATTCTCATAAAATATCTATAAATATATAAACAAATAGGAGGGTATTCGAAAAATTGGGTAGAAGGGATGATTGTAAGTATGCAAGAAAGGAGTTGGATAAACCTTTAAATGCAAAGCATAAAGAAGAGGTCAATATGAAACAGATTTTGAATGCAATAATATACCTAAAGCCAGGAGAGATTAAGAATCCTAGAGCTCCAAATAACAATAGGAAATCCTATAATAGCTTTAGTTAGCAGCCTAGGATGTAGAATTACCCATACAATACCCAATGGAAGCATGGAAAGTGCAATATTCCACAAAGGATAGAGAAGCCTTATAGAGATACCCGTGATCCTCTTCAGAGAAATTCAGCTAACATGAGTAGTGAGAAATTATTGGTGTGATGATTGTGAATCCCCACATAACCCTACCAATTGTGTTGTTTCTTTGAAGATGTATCCAAGTCAGACACAAAAAGAAAAGGAAAAGGAAGATGAATTAAATGATGATGTTGGGAATACAACGGATTCTGCAAATTTAAAGATTGAAGAATCTAATGACCAAGGTCAAAGTCAGAAGTTGTCTTCATCAAATGAAGAGGAGTTTGATGATCAAGATGAAAATAAAAATATCCTTTCATCTGAGGAAAAGGAAGCAGATATTGATGAAATAAGGTGTAATGTTGCAAGAGGAAAAGAGCCTTCTATGGATAGAAGACCTTCAGATGCAGAAAGGGCTAGAATTAAGAAAAACTTGGTTCCTCAAGCGTAGATCAGTAAGTATAATCTAAGAAATAGGATAGTTGGTAGTGCAGATGGTACACCAGCTGGTATGTTTATTACAAATGCAAAGCTAGTCCTAAGTTGACACTAGAGAAAGAAACAGTTGGTGAGAATATGAAAAAGATAAAGGTAGGAACAAAGGATAAACTAAGTAATCCAAGTATTTTCCATAAGATTAAATTAAAGACACCAAAGATGAATGCCTCTTCTATTCCAAAAGATGCTAAAGGGGTTGAGCCTAGTTTGGCTACTCAAAATGAGGATAGAATTATTATTATTACCAATCAATACATTGCTCATATCAAGTATACTCTTGTTGACATGGGACAATTGATTTCACAGATCATAGTCAGGGTTCCACTTTTAGAAATGATGAGGATTCCTGAACACAAGGAGACAACTTTGACATGGATGAATAGTGTTTCTACCACAAGAGCTTTGAAATCAGAAATGGATGAGAAGAAAAAGAACAGTAAGGAGAAGCCTGATACAAAGGGAAACGAATTAGATGAAATTGTTTCTAAGATCCCTCAAATTTTCCTAAATACTAATCATGTTTCTCCTCCTTTAGGAGATGTGGATCCCTTTTTCCTAACAATAATTATTAATGGTGAGATTCTCAAGAATTGTATGATTGATTCAGGAGCATCAAATGAAATCAATGAGATTGCAGTTAGATACTCCTCATGGGAGATGCCAAGCAATGGATTAAAGAGAAGTGCTTGTTATAGGTATTATTAAGGCTTTGCCTTATACACTTGCTACATTTCCAAAAAATATACTGACAATGAGTGTTCTAGTAGTTGACATTCCACCTCAATATGGAATGTTGTTGTCTAGGAAATGGAGTGCCTCAATGGGAGGGAGTATTCAGTGTAATTTGTGCTTTCCAACATTTGACATAGCTGGTAAGAATGTCAAGGTATCTAGAGAATTCAGGACTCCTCACATGATTGAGGAGACTGAAGATGAAGCAATGAATTGTTTCTTGGATACTGGCATTACATCTTTTCAAGTGCAAGACAGTAAAGTTGAGAGGGATGTCAAACATATGCTGATATCAGAGGAGAAATACAATCTTATAGATAAAACCGATTTATGGACAATGTAATTTGATGGTGTAAACTCAAAAGAAGGAGCTGGTGTAGGAGTCTTACTAATAGCTCCCAGTGGTAAAATATACAAGTTCTCATTTTCTCTGCTATTTAATTGTACTAATAATATTGCAGAATATGAGGCCTTGCTAATAGGACTAAAATTAGTTGCAAGACACAAGATTAGATGTATTAGGGTCATTGGGGACTTTGAGTTGGTGGTCTTTCAAATAAGATCTAGGTATTCTTCAAATAATCAGAGGCTAAAATAGTATAGGAATGTAGTTTGGGATGAGATTGAAAATTTTGATGCGTTTGACATTGAATGGATGGACAAAAGTCAGAACAAGATGGAAGATCTGTAGGCTAATATTTCCTTGAGGCCTAAAGACATTGCTTTTGCAAGAATTTATAGTATAGAGATTCAATCTAGACCATCCATTCCAAACAATGTTGAAAGTTGGCAGGTCTTTGATGATTGCATGGATATTTTGAGATTCCTATCTTGTGAATCAAACTTTGGTGATAAAGAGATGGACTTTACAGGTTTTGTGCAAACCATAGATGGGAAAGATAATATTCTTGGAAGGGAAGTTCTCCAATTTAAGTCCAATAGGCTACCCAAAGGTTTGGTTGTACTTGAGAGAGATTTTGATAACAAAGATATGTTAGTAATAACTGAGAGGGGGGGGGTGAATCAATGGCCTCAAAAATTAATCCTTAAATAAAACCTTCAACTCTTATAACCACTAATTATTTCTCAAGTTATCTTTTGTCCTACAAGATGAATGCCTTGAATAACTTATATCAATTTACTACTTTTTGGATTACTCTATGAAACCTTCTTCTTAATGTTTACCGATAAGCAGTCATCTATTTACCAAAATATAGTAAATATGTAGAGTATAGCGATATATCTAGAATGATTTATGTATGATACACAATAGTAAAGAAATAAATCATACACACATAACACATGGATTTTAACATGGAAACCCTGTTAAGGGAAAAACCACTGGGACTGGTACCCCAAATTTTCACTCTTCTGAAGTGAGCCCTATTAAGAGCCAACCCTGTTAAAGGTTACAAACACACTATTCAGTGTGACCTTGTTAGAGGATTTTATACATAGAGGTTGTCACTTAGTATCATGCATCTAATGTTGCCATCCTTGAATGAAACTCTCTCTTAGACTGTCAATAGGCATCAGGCATATCCAATGCTACTTTCAAGAATAAACCTTTTTGGCACTCCTTGAGATGTACCTCAATATATAGAAGACTGTTAAGTCATTCTCTGTTAAGAGACTTGATGGTTCAATGGCTAAACTGAAACACTATGACCTGTTTCTAATGCAACTTTGAATTGCATATTTTTATATCTATTTAAGTACATTACCTCACTAATCAATGTATCAATTCAATTCTTTGTGCTCCACACTTTCTTCTCTATGATGTTGTGCTCATTGTTCATCGGTGTCTACAGAATTCCTTAGCTCTCCTTTTAGCTTGATTGATCAGGACTGTATGAAGTTAATCTTCATCAATTTCTCTTCAGCATCCTCTTTCTATTCATTCCCCTTAATCCCCTTTTCATGCACTGTGAAAATGAATTAAGCTTGTCTCTTATATGGACATGATATTCATTATTTCTTGATTCTTGATTCTTTATTCTTGGCGTGAAAAACAATCTAGCCAATTAGATTTAAAGCATAACTCCTGATTTGTCTGGTAGATATCTTCTTGCCAACTATACAAATCATCTTTAAATCAATCACTTATCTTTGGTCAAATAAAACAAAGTAAACAACCAGTTAAGTCCTTATTTAGCTCTGCCAGCTAGATATTTTGTCATTTTCTGAAGTCTATGTTCCGTTGGTCACCATTGCAGTTAGTTGTCGGTAACAACTGATAGTTCTATCAGTAAGACTCCAGTTAGCATCGTGATCTCCATCCGTTGTGCATCATTGGAATTTTACTCGTTAGGAAATATTGTGGCTTTGATTCGTTAGGAAACACTATCTTGTGATCATCGGGTATCACTGTGACTGTTCCTCTTTGCTTTTACCGATGGTGTGCACTCCATCGGTGTTGTTTGTCACTCTGTGAATACTTGAATTTTATGTATTGCTGAAAGCATAACCTTGGTTCTTTTGGTTCTCTAAAGTCTTTGGCTTTATGTATATGACCGTATAGATGATATCAAGTTGACATCAATGACAATACAAATCATTAACCGATTTAATGCCTTCCATTATCTTCAACTTAACATTGTCAAATATTCAATCAGTTACATGTCATCAATATCTCCCTTTGGCATTGATGGAAACATAATATATTATCACACTATACTATTTCTAATACAATATGAAATACAATAGTTGAGTTTCATCAAACTACCATTCTTTTTGTTTTGATAACCGATAAATGTCTGACCGTCGGTAAGCTCTATTTTTATCTTAGATATGATTCTTGCAGCTCTCTTTATTCTAATGTGTTGTTTCCTCTCCTTGTGTAAATTCATTTCCCTTGAATTTTCTTCTCTTTTGATGTATTTCTCTCTTGTCTGCAACTCTCCCTTTGTATAATCTTTCCATACAATTTCTCTCCCTAAGGATAAAATTTCTCCATGTTGGAGTAATGTGCTAATAGATAATTTTTCCTTCTTTCCAGAAGAATGTGTGATAATATGGATAATTTCTCTCCCTTTGACAACAATGCCAAACAAATATCTTACAAATATCTGACATTCATGTCAAACTATCATTTCTCTCCATCCATAATATATTCCTTGAATTTCCCTTATCCGTCAGCAATACAACAATATGTTTCGGTGCTTGGTTCTGATATATACCTATCTGTATATAGATGTATCTTTGAAGTTCATCTCTTTGCTAGCATCAACATGAATGATATTCTGATAATATGTAGGCCGATGTAGCCTTTAGTATTTTACTAACTTGTAGACAAGGGTTTGACCCCTAGTCTCTTTCTCAAGTACTCAAATGTATCCTTAGGTAGTGGCTTGGTGAAGATATGAACTAATTGTTCTTTTGATTGAACATACTCAAGTATCACCTCTTTTTATTGAACTTGTTCTCTCAAATAATGATACTTGATGGCATTGTGTTAGTCTTTGAATGCATGACTGGATTCTTGGAAAGGTTTATTGCACTGGTGTTATCACAATAGATAATTACTGGTTCTAAGATCTTCATATGCATACCTTCCAACAACTTTTTGATCCATGCAATATTTGAGTAATTTGCAGCAGCAAAAACATACTCTACTTCTGTAGTAGACTGAGAGATGCATCCTTGCTTCTTGCTAATCCATGTGACAAGTCTATCACCCATAAAGAATGCTTCTCTAGTTGTGCTCTTCTGGTCATCAAGATTTACAGCCCAATCAACGTTGGTAAACACCTTAAGTTCAAATTTGCCTTCTCTTCTATACCATAAGCCATATTCCTTAGTATTCTTCAAATATCTTAAAATTATTTTCACAGCAGTCATATGTGATTCCCTGGGGTTAGCAGAAAATCTAGCAACAATTCCCACTGCATGTGCAATATTTGGTGTAGTGTGTACAACATACATGAGGTTTCCAATCATTGATCTATACAAAGTTTGATTTACCTCTATTGTTTTTTCCTCCTTTGTCAACTTACATCCAGTAGCCATCGGTGTTCCAACTGGTTTGGATTCTTCCATCTTGAATATTTTTAGGACCTCTTTAATGTATTTGGACTGTGTAATGAAAATACCTTCACATTGTTTAATGATCTTTAGACCAAGAAAGAACTTGATCTCTCCAAACATAGAAATATCAAACTCTTTTCTCATCTCATTAGAAAATGATTTGCATAGCATATCATTGCCTCCAAATATGATGTCATCAACAAATATTTCAGCGATCAAAGTGTTAGCATAAGTATCTTCCTTCAAATAAATATTACTTTTTTCACTAGTCCTTACAAATCCAATACTTATAAGATAGGAATGAAGTCATTCATACCAGGCTCTAGGAGCTTGTTTCAATCCATACAAGGCTTTGTGAAGTCTACATACCATGTTTCTTTTGTCTG